>JAVQJD010066540.1:0-13187 GCA_036023655.1 Nannoperca australis | reverse complement strand
GCTTCCTATAATTGATGAGCAGCTTTTTGCATGTCTCCACTGGTATTTTTGCCCATTCTTCTTTAGCGATGAGCTCCAACTCTTTCAGGTTGGAGGGTCTCCTTGCCATCACCCTGATCTTTAGCTTCCTCCACAGATTCTCAATTGGATTCAAGTCAGGACTCTGGCTGGGCCACTGCAAAATGTTCATGTTTTTGTCCGCCTGTTTGCTGTGTGTTTTGAGTCGTTGTCGTGCTAAAATGTCCACTGGTGCCCAAGGCCAACTTTCTCTGCAGACTGCCTGATGTTGTTGTTGAGAATCTTGATGTATTGCTCTTTTTTCATGGTGCTGTCTACTGTGATTAAGTTCCCTGGTCCATTGGCTGAAAAACACCCCCAAAGCATTAGGTTCCCACCACCATGTTTGACAGTGGGGATGGTGTTCTTAGGGTTGAAGGCTTCTCCTTGTTGACGCCAAATGAAGGATACATCATTGTGGCCAAACAATTCAATTTGTTTCATCTGACCATAAAAAAGAAGACCAGAAGTCTTCTTCTTTGTCCAGATGAACATTTGCAAAGGCCAAGCGGGCTGTTGTGTGCTTTATCTGGAGAAGTGACGTCTTCCTTGGTCTGCGTCCATGGAACCCAGCAGTGTGCAGTATCCTTTGGACTGTCTGCCTTGAGACGTTGCCACCAGCAGAACCCAGATTCACCAGGACGGCCTTGGCAGTGATCCTTGGATTCTTTTTCACCTCTTAATATCCTGGCTAGCACAGGTGTCACTTTTGGCTTCTGACCACGTCCTCTGAGATTTTCTACAGTGCGGAATGTCTTGTATTTTTTTAACATTTCCAATCAAGAAAAAACTTGCTGGTTGAATAAAAGTAACTTTAAGTCAAAATTTGACAGAGGTATGAATCATTTTGGGTTTGACTGTATATACATATATATTTAGTTTTGTTTTAGCAACAAAACAGAGGGTGTTGCCCTGTGTGCTTCAGGTAAAAGTTTTTTTGTTCAAAACTATTACTTGTTTCCACGAGATCAGAACAGCATCCTCTAAAGCCTCTACAGGTTCATCATTTCTATGTTTTGTTTTTTTATCTTTGCATCTGCAATAATTGCTATTTTATCATAATCTTACTCATAGTGTCACTTCAAACTTAAATGTGGACAAACTGATTTATACGTGTTTACTCTCCACTGCATTCTTCCACTTCACACACACACACATGCAGTCCCTGCCTGGCAGACCTCCCCGGTTAACTGGGCTTGTAAATCATCTGCACAACATCAATGGAGGAACATTTGTCACCTCCAACGCCCGCCTGACTCAGCATCTCTTTAACTGTCCTCAAGGAACAACGGCAACGCACATGAGATGTCGGAGAGGGTCAAGGGGTGAATTCTGACGAGAATGATCAAACTAACAATTCTGCTGCTTGCCAGATTGGATGTTATATGAAGAGAGGTGAGTCGCTATGTCAAGTTAAGAGATCCTGAATCAGGGCCCAGAAAATTTTTTTTGCTTTGTTTTTGAGGAGGGTTTCTACCAGAAATATGCAGTTAGTTTTTTTTTTAAAGATGATGGTTTCCTAACCTGATTTTCACTCAGATTTTGTATCTATAAAAACACACACAAGTAACATATTTGCTGCAAGAGTTAAAAACAATAAGTGATTATACTGTTGTGTGCTGTGTTTTTGTTTAATTGTTGTATCAAAATAAACTCTAGAGAAGAAATTCTAGTTTATTTATTTATTATGCACCATAAGTTTTTGCCCATTTCATGTGACACAGCTACTCCAGTGTCAGGATCTATGCAAAGGTATTGGTCAAAAGTATTTTTCTAACCTTTTCTACTTCTGTAAACAGGCTCTTAAGATAAAATGCCCATTCTGACCCCGATATAGAAGTGCAGGCTGGGATGTTGTTTGTCTGCCTGT
This sequence comes from Nannoperca australis, assembly GCA_036023655.1. Taxonomy (NCBI): domain Eukaryota; kingdom Metazoa; phylum Chordata; class Actinopteri; order Centrarchiformes; family Percichthyidae; genus Nannoperca; species Nannoperca australis. The sequence goes on along the minus strand of JAVQJD010066540.1, from coordinate 11,260 downwards.
AATATAAACTAGGCAATGAAGTGGAAAATTGCCATGTGTAAATAATAGTCAGGCTGAGTAATGAAGCCTGATGAAAGATTTAAAATAATAAAAACCACCACATGCCATTGTTTATGGATTGTCTGAGAAAAATAGCACAGCTGTGTAGATGCCATAAGATGAAACTTTATTGATCACCATATTAGCTGCGTTTAGCCTGTTAGGATATACGGCCTTGCCAATTATTCGATTTTTACTCCGTTTGCATCAATTTGTGATTGGGTGTATGAAGATAATGAGCTGTAATCTAACTACTTATTACTAATTTGAAGGTAGAGGAATGAAAAATATGAGATCCCAGTAATGTTATAATGATAATGACTACAAAATGCAAAACTGTATGAAAAAATGTATGTGTGCTTGCACAACATAAGGTTGCCAACTTTGGGTGCCTGGCTGGAGTGAGATTTTGATGCCATGGCTCATGAGCTTAATCATGCATATGTGCACGTGCACTTTATCACGTGCACATATGGACTCAATTCAACATCTGGGTTTTAAAAGGTATGCACCTTACACATGTTGCGAAAGTGGGACCTTGTCTGCATTGTCTGCACAGAACTGTACTTTGAGATCAGCAGAAAGGAGCCACGTATTTAAATGTCAGATATGTAAATGTTAAAAGATTGTGACAGACATTGAAATAGAACAGGTAAAAGTCGCACACTCGTTTAGCTCTGATGAATACCTTTTCTACAAGGCTTCCTTCATCACGTACACCAGACATACTTGTCATACTGTTGGTTTTATTCTAATACAAAATTCACCTTTCTTTTTCTTGCAGTCCACCACCTCACCATGCAGGTGTATGTGTGTTTTCACCTCACTTTATTTTCCACAGTTAGTTCACTGCCATGTGGTTTGTGAGATCATCTGCGCGCAGAGGTCACGTTTGCCCCCTTTCTGCTCGGCGCGGCCCCTCATTGTTAATCTGTGATGTTCAGTCTGCCCGTTTCTGTCATGGCCCTCCCTCCCTACCTGACCGTCAGCAGCATCCACAACACGGGATGTCTCTAATTAAACACTGGTAATGATGAGAGTGTGTAAGAGGAGGGGGGAAGGGACAACACACTCATTACAGTAAGAACAGATGCTCTCAACAACCCCTGCCAGCCTTGCTTGATGCCCACAGTATGAATACATACATATAGACCTCTCTCCTGCTTTTAGGCGTAGTGCTGAATGCCAAGACAGCCCACACTTGGCTACCGCATGTTAATTTTTTCCTCTCACACTCTCATTTAAATCACAGTTTCTAGGTTTCGCATCAAAAATTATCAGGAGTCTGCCTTTTCTCTCCCACTGTGTCTCGCGCTCATTATTATTCCTAACAATATTCAATGCCAGCCCACACTTGGTCAGGGCACCTTTTTTTCACACCTCCATTGTGTTCTGCTAATGCATTCAAATGTGAGTTTAGGTTGGGAAGCAGAACACAGCATCAGCAGTCAGTGTAACAAAATAAGGTCAGTTTAATATGAAAATGAATTGAGCCACGGAAGGAGTGCAGCAGAGGGTACAGCATGTATTTGTGTTAAGTGGGTAGGTGAACGACTGAGTCAGGCTGAATCGACAGGTGGAACAAAAATATCTTTCAATTCATTATTAAATCGTATCATCAACACTCACTGGCTTCAGTTTACCATTTCATGAGGATGTTACATGTATGTATTTTCACATAAATGCCTTCGTTAGAACAAGTGGTATTATCCTACTTTTACAGTGATTAAAGGATCATTTCATTACAATGTATTTACAAAGTATTATCTTGAAAGCCATAGAGACAGAGCGCAACGAGCCATACTCAGAAAACCGCGCCCACCAGAGTGGAAAACTATCGGTGCCACGATGTGCAACCAAGGGCTGAAACGCTTACAAAATGCCTGTAGCTAGCTAAAAACATTCGATTTCAGCATGTTGGAGGATTATTTTAGCACCCTGTGTCTGCAGTGTCCCTTCTCGAGCTAAGTCACTGTAGTTAGCTAAGACACTTGCAAACATAATGCTGTGTACCTTTCTGATTTAGCCACATTCCACTACATAAGTTGCATAGTTTCAAAAGGCTTTAGATTAATTTACAGCAATATAGTGGATATTTGACTGACCAGAGACAAAATGTTTTCTGCACATGTAGACATACTGAGTGTCAGGATCTCAAAGTTTTCCCATTCTTCTTGCTGATGCCTCACATCTGTATCCACCTATGATAACATGGTACTAACCAAAGTAATTGCTGAGATCTGGGAATATGGTGACATCACTACAGCAAAGTCCAAGGAGCAATCATAAACGAGCCAACAGTTTATCTAAATCAGTTTTTTTAGGAAAAACAGAAAGTGGGTGCATCAAAATGTTAATTGAAATAATCCGGTATTGCACAGGAAAACTGATTCATTGACATCCAATATGTGTTATAATTTCCTGTTAGTGTAAAAACCCAAAGCATGGTGACGTTTGTATACTAACAACTTACACAGTCTATGATATAAAATAATTATTGTACTATATAAATCTATGGCAAGTTTGACAGGCCGACGTTGAACCAGGGAGACTGTACAATGTGATGGATGTTTACAGAAGATATCACTGGTGTTCCTTTTGTTATCTCTTCCAAATAACTTTGGTTAAAACTTGTATGATTGTTTCATTTGGTCAATCCAAAACATTCCTTCCTGGGTTCACAGTTTAGGTAGATTGCCGCTTCTTGAGCTGATAGTTGTTCAAGCCTAATTTAGTGTGATGAAGGGATGTTTGGCTGTTTGTGCCTCATATTATATGTGCACATATCTGTTTTATGTATAGATATTCTCCCCCAGAGAAGTCTTTTTTAATCAAAATTAATTTTAAGTTGATAACATGGGCAGCATGCTAATTACAATTGTGGAATTGCAATTGATAAATTGTGCCAGAAAATGGTTTGGGGAAGATGGTGACAGTACACATTGGCTGCACTGATAATTGCTTTTTAGTGATGTCTGAAAAACTGTACTGTATTTCTCATCAATTTTGTATGAAAATATTTACTGATTTGTCTGACAAAAAATGAAGGGAAACTTGAGACATTATCCTGGGTAAATGGATATGTACTGTACAGTTCAGTTCAATTACAACTTCAGCACTAATGGTAGAAGCTGCACATAGTGCTCCTATTATCCCCTGTGTTGCATGCATTATAAATTCTCACACTTAGCATCTGAACTTTAATTTATAGCTTAATGTTGTCATCAAAGGGCCAAGGTCTGCGCTGGCCTCTGCCATCAATCTGATAGCCTGCAGGTAATGGCCAAGTTGCATATTGTCACAATTCCAATACATTATTTATTATGAGACATTAAAAAGTAATGCGCATTAATAAACAGGCCCAAGGCCAGAGGGTCCACATTCAATCCAGTCGTATTTCTCCTTGCTTTCATCAAGGAGACACTTCATAATAAATGTATAGCAAAACCAACATTCAAGGGCTTTTTCTTTTGCCAATGCTGCTTATGTAAATTACTAAAGTGGCCAATATAAACATTTAATACTGAGGAATTGTTTGATTATAAAGTAGCTTTGTGATTTCCAATTTCTATTCCTGTTAAACTGATTTCCCACTATCTGCCACTATCTTCATAAGTTAGTTGACACCAATCAGATCGTTTTGTTGTTTTCATCCACCTCCTCAATCACATTTCCCCTGGATGCATCCTGGGTGCATCCTCACTTTTTAACAGGTGAGTAAAATTTGTCAAATTACAGATGTCATCTGATAATTGTTAGGGGAAACAAGGAAATGAAAAAAAACAAATTTTTTGTTACTTTTATAATCCTTAATTTAAGCAGGTAGTCTCATTGAGGTTGGGATTGTTTTTCTAAAAGAAACCTGTGTACAAAATAAATATATATACATATACAGTTTAAGCATAGACAGACACTATTTACAGACACAGACATTATACATTTTCACAATTGGTTGTGTTGAGCTACACCTGGGCCCCATGTGCTATGCTCTATAAATACCTCCCTTATTCCGCAGTCTTCTGCTCTCTGGAAGATCTCTGCTCCCTCGGCAGGCATGGCGGTGGCATCTGGTTTTGTTTAAAGTTGTATTAGTTAACTTTTGTACAATAAATTACTTTTCTTAGCCGCAAGCTTGTGTTGTCTCCTCACTTTGTCACAGTTTATGAGCCAGGCTTTGCCAAAATACATAAGTACAACCTATTAAAATGTTCAAGTGAAGTAGGAGAAGTTAATATTTTTTGCATAGTATGTGAACCCACTTTTTCCAAATTCTGTGTGAACAAGAGGTGCAGCTAATGTTAAAATGTCCTGTGGCTTGAAATTGTAAGTACTGTATTTAAATGTAACCAGAGAGTAAAGGTAACTTGTTTTTTGTTTTTTGCACTAGAGCCTTATAAATAAACAGCATACGTGCATGTTGTGTTCTAGCAAAGTGAAGCCTTGCAAGCAAATTACAAAAAAGAATTAGACTGTAAATACTAGCTAATTCAGTTCTCAGTGTTACAGCTATTGATGTCCAAAGGCTACTCCTGACATTACCTTAGCGACATAACATTATATTGTATGGTTATATATATATATATATATATATAAAGTTTGAATATTGTAAATGCTACTGGCACACACTTGACTGTTTTGTTCAACCTCGCAGTTCTTTATTTAAAATCTATGAAACTATGGAAAGTAAATCTAGAATATTTCAGATCAGTGCAACAGGGAGTCCTACAGACCCATGTCTGTATTTAAGTCAATTTAAGCATTAGAACAAATAGTTCTGTTATACTCACATACTTTCTATCTCCAAACAAACATCAAGGGGAAAATCAAAAGTTTAAAATTTTAATTACTTCTTTGACTAACAGTGCCCTCTCTTCTGCACTCAACACCCGCTACATCACTCGCCTCTGGCAAGTGTGCCAGCTTAGAATCCCCTGTGTTCTTTTGATCAATATCAAAATAATGAAATAGACCACATCATTGGGTTTCACCACCATTTTCATCACATTTGAATTTCAGAAGTGATAAATTGTTTTTGAATCAGCACATTATTACGCATCAGAGCAAATTGGGAATACAAATACAATTTGGGTTATTTGCTATTTCCACTGGAAAATCTGGTATAAATATAGTTCTCGAGTTTGGAACAGCTCTAAATTAAATGAAAGAAAGCATAGTTATCAAATACCTAATATGGTGACTGAGAAGTTAACGTGCAGGCTGATGATAACATGGTCATTTAAACTACATGCTGGAGTAAGTGAAGCAAACAGATAAACAGATGCTTTCTTCGTTCAAAAAGGAAAGCATCTGTGCCCTTGTTACCCTCTGCTTTATGTCATTTTAATGCCAGTCAAGTACTATAAGTGCTCCCACATCTGCTACAGTTTATATAAGATGCAGATGCATCATCTGCTGAGGGAGAACCCCCCCATGGCTGGGCTAAGTCCCTTCATCTTTGATTCATGCACTTGGGGAAAACTGGACAAATTGGAACCCTTGCTTCTATAAGAGGACTGTATGGATCTATCCATGTGGGAAGGGAAAGAAAGGTGGGTCAGAGCCTGCGCTCGCAGTCAAGTCTGTGGAAGATCAAGTCTGGACAGAGATGTCCAGACTGAGCCATGCAACGTTACTGTGTCTGTATAAAGACAGATGAACACACACGTGTTGGTGCTTGTAGTATAGAGTACTTCCCTCAAGGGATTTCTGTTACTCCTAGTATTTTTTTTTTTTCATTTTTCAAAAAAAAAAATATTACCACAGAAACACATACAAAAACTAATATGCCAAGCCATTAAAGCACTGAATAAATTGTTAGACAGATCTTCTACAATAAGGATAATGCACTGTGCAGCCATTCTAATGACTTCTGCTTTTAATTCCACCAGTTTTTCCAAATTCGCTGCCCACAAGCTGCAATTTTAAACATTAGATAATTTCCTTGTGCATTGATTTTGACATTTCTCCAATTAAAACAAACAGCGCACTTGTAACCCATGCAGCAGCATACGAATGCTGTGTAGGACTGTGTAAAAATAACAACCATTTGTGCCACCTCTTATCATCTGCATTTAAGCAGTGCTTGCAAAAAGCTGAAATGCTGTGACCTATGTTCCAGCTCAATTTCAGGTGGTGCTGTCAATCCTGATTGGTCGAGATGTGGTCATCACAAGGACGAAAGTACCAATTCCAAATCACAACTACTATATACCTCCTCATCTGTAATGAAAACATTTTTTAACAAATAAAAGCATTGAAATATTGAAGACTGGGCTGTGGCGCACGAGGTAGGGCAGGTCGTCCATCAATAGTTAGGGTTATAGTAGGGTTAGTGGGTTAATAGGGTTCGATCCCCGGCTCCTCCTGTCCATGTGTCCAAGTGTCCTTGAACAAGACACTGAACCCCCAGTTGCTCCTGATTTGGAAGTCGCTTTGAATAAAAGCATCTGCTAAATGCCTAAAAATGTAATGTAAATGGAATACATATCTTGGACCTTCCAAGCCCTGAGAAACATTTGGGAAATTCCAGCAATGGAAAACAGACATGTTTGCTGCTGCATGAAATATTGAATAAAAACATGTTCAAAAACCCTGCAGGGTCATTGCAGAAATGTATAAAAAATCTGCCCTTAAATTACATAAAATTTTGCAGCCACTTTTATCCAAAGCAACTTCCAGGATTGGAGATGCCAGGGATTGAACCCAACACCTCATTCATGCAAAGCATGCACTCTACCACTGAGCTACACACAACACACATACATTTTTTATGTCTTCTTTTTTTTTTATCTCTATTTCAGGTTTTTTCCAGAGGTTTCCGACATAAAAGTTCAAAATTTGGAGTTGTATACCAAGGCATTATGAAGAAGCCAACGTGAAATATGTCAGAAACTGGCTTTCAGTTGGATTTGAATTCAGACTGACAGCGAGGAAGCCACAGCTGAGGTTGCAGAGGTTAACCAGAGAGTTCAGTTCCTGTGGAGATGCTGGCTGGTGATGCGTAGCTGCAGTGGCAGTGCAGGTGAGTGCGTCTGGGTGCTCTGTGAAGTGTGACACACCTTGCTCCTGGGGCAATGAAGGAAAGATGGGTGTGGGGTGTTGGTAGGAGTGCATCGTCTTCTGTCTTTTTACAAACTGCTGTGCAAACAGCATGAGGATCTCTACATGTATGGTCTGTGTATGAGGTTAAAGGTTTTCGAGAAATCGATGCACACAAACAGCACTTCAAACATGCTTGCATCTCAGAAAGAGCACAAAGCCTTTAATCATAGAGGGAAAATGGTGTCTTCCGCATTTATCTTTGTTGAACTGCGTTGCATCATGCTGTGCAATGTCCCTCTTGTGGTTACCAGTTAGCTAAAAAGCCGCTCATGCTGCCACACCGTCGCCGGGATGAGACTTTATTGTGACAGTGAGTGGAGCTCCCCAGTGACTTCCTTTCCACTGATGTGTTTCCTGCGAGTATCATGAGTAACGGCACTCAATTTCCATGTTTTGACATAAGAGGGGACATTTGATAAATAGTTAGAGGACCTGAGCACATAAATGAGGCATAAATAATGCATAAATTAAGTGCCATTTTATGGAGAGATGTCAGTGCGTTTATCCAATAACGGGAAGATTAATGACCTGACTGTGGAGGGGGAAATACTGCATAGAAGAGCGGCAGAAAGATCAAAGGGATGAGTCCACACTCTGACTGTTTTCAATCAATATACCCGTGTATTTACAGAGACTGGATGGGTGATGCAAGCCAAGCAAACCTCAGCTGAAGTTTCTGGGAGGAAGAAAAAGTAGGCATTTAGTATGATGGCTTACTCTGGAGAAACAGCTCTCTTCCTCTCCAGTAGCACTAGATATTTTCGAGGGTTTTGGGACCTGACAAACCAACGCCAGTTAATAGAACTGATGTGTTGCCTCACATCGCCTCACGTTATCTGTTAAAAGTTTCACTTTAACATGATGCAATGCTGAAAAAGCCAACAGCCAACTGATGCATGTACACTGTGCATTGGCGTGGGAGGAAATAACTAGTGAGTAACCTGCACTCTGCACTGATTGTGAGAGCTTCAGCATTACCACTGCTTGGAATATACATTGAGAAAAATTGTAAATCGGAGTACAAGGCTCTTTGCTTCTCACTGCAGTGAGAAATAAATCATGGCATAGTTTAATATTAAGTATTTGGATGTATTTGATAAATCTGTTAATTGTAAAACAATCTAATTTAATCAGTTAAAACATATGCATATGGTTTTAAATATGGTTAGCTGCGGAACAAGCAAGATTCAATTAGTTCAACTGTATGAGATTGGTTTACATAAATGTATTGATGATACATACATAAACCTGGTTATAACAAAAACATTGATTTATTAATACTATTACATAAATCTCATTCTTAATTGTTTCATTAATGTTTGACTGACCAATATTTATCACTATAAGCAGTGAGCCCTGCTGCCAGTTTGCCCCAGTGGCCAACTGCAGAACTGTAACAAGAAATAAAACGGGCCCAGGAAGCATTTTCCCACAGACTGCCATTATAAAAGACACATCTGTAACACTGTGGACAGGATATATTGAATGGCAGGCAAGGTCAGTTGTGACTCTTTGTATTGATCATTTTTATGCTTCTAGGGATGACAATGTCAGTCGTTCAGTTGGTCTAACGTTATGTAACTATAGTATCTATTGCCAGGAAATTTGAGATTTTTGCAGTATACTCTGGTGCCACCAGCAGGTCAGAATTTTCACTTACCTGGTAAAATATGTAAACATCTACAAGATGATTGGTGCAAAATTTGATGCAGCATCACCACAAGGTTGACATTTGTGATTTTTGCATATTTGCCTTGAAATTTGGTACACATGGTCCCCTCAGGAACAATTGCATTAACTTAGCACCATGGGTCAAAATTTCTATTTGTCCAGTACTTTGGCAAATGCTTAAGTTAATACTAAAACTAATGACATTCTCTTTAGCCTCAGCTGTACTTTGTGTTTAGTGCTAGTTAGCAAATGTTAGCATGCTAATATGCTGGGGAACGTCAGCCTATTAGCACTGTCAATATAAGCATTTTAGCATGCTGTTAAGCACAGCAGTGTTTTGACCTGTGTTTTGAGATGTAGTACAGCGTTACAGAGTTGCGCGACTGTAGACTCTTAGGGTGTCTTTCACTAAGAGACACTCTTTGAAATCAGGGCTGAAAACACTACTGTTTACTACAGCCTTTAATTCAGGAAGCTCATTTTCTGCACTGTAGCTTTTAAATTCTACATTTTATTTTTTTAAACTGCTTTTTCATGTATTTTCATTTATGATTAGTTTTAACTATTGCATTCTTTTTTATCCTTTTAATACATTTTATCTTTTAAAACTGCCTTTTTATGTATTTTCATTTCTTTTTGTTTGAATTATGATTACATAGTTTTAATTATTGCTTTTTCCTTTTGTCCTTTTCTCTGTACAGCACTTTGAATTGCATCCGTGTATGAAAGGTGCTATATAAATAAACTTGCCTTGCCTTTCCCATTGACTTTACAGTTAGACTAAGATCATGGATGCACAATGTGGAAGCCATGTTATTGGAATGAATTAATTCCACCTTAGATCACTGTATATGTTCTTTTCATGACTTTATTAAAATAACTAGAGAAAATTCTCCAAGATGGTTCCCAATTCATCTGCATGTTTGTGCACATAACACTAGTGCATTAGAGTCTGTCTCTGATGAAGCCGGCAGAATCTCTGCACACACCAATGGCACTAAGTAATTTCTTCATTGTGGCCAAACCGAAAATCAGCACAAAGCCCAGCACTGTTCTTGTGGGCTTGGTTCTTATAGCATAACATATCCATGGTCAGTGATTCCCACTGTTCTACCACTGTAGACACATCACCTTCCCGAGGCCACGGTTGCCTTAAGTTTCTCTATCACCTACCTGTAGTTCAGTATCATTTCCTCTTTGACATGGAGATGCATGTCCGTGTGACTCTGAAGGTGGTAAGACTGTCACTCATACTAATGCCAGCAGACAGTTATGTGTGTGTCTCTTAGCCATTTCCTGTGTGCCGGGCCATTCAGACATCGGCAGCTGTCTGCTTTGGTTTTTGTCCCTAGAGCTCGGAGAGGACCTGACACTGTGCCTTCTTGAAACAGAAACCTCCTGCGCCTCTGGGCTGTTCTCTGGCCCAAGAAAGAAAATAAAAAAAAGATATTACCAGTGGAAGGTCATGAAGAGTATCCCCACCATCACTCAGAGCTGATCAAATGTTCACTGTGGCATAACTGATGAATGATGTAATTGACATTGCATAACTAATCTTACATATTCCGCTGAGGCTGATGATAGTTTCCCAGCAGATGAGCTAAAGACTTCAGAAAGTCTGAACACTGGAAAAGGTGACCTGCGGCTCATCTAATCTAAATCGGGGGAATGACACTTAAAATTCATGGGGACAATCTCCGCAGTCTTGTTCATTTGGAGTTCTCTCTAATTTGCCAAGGAGAAAGGGGATGATGGAAAATTGAAAATAATTGCGGTGATTATGGCAACATCTGTAATGTTCAATAAATTTAGGTCAAGGGCAAATATCGTCTTTGGAGGAAAACTATCTTTGGCACTACCATTTTCCCCCATTAACTTTAGGATGTCTGAGCATGTTTCAAACTGACTTACCAGTGTAATCCATACCAAGTTCTATCATTTGAGGGAAAAACAACAGTATGACAGTTCCTCAAAGTGTTATTCAAATCTTTCCACATTTATGTTGGGTGTCCTTATGTAATTAGATTTCTATACAAATACTACAAAACGTTTTTCAGAATCTTTATAGCAAAAAGTGTGGGGTTTATTTTTAATAGATTTCTTTTTCTTCCCATAATCCTACCTTTCATTTCTTTATACTGATCAATATTCAGCTTACTGGGTGACCTGCCAAGTAACTGAGTGATGCCTTGCATGCTTTTCAACAAGACATGTTATTCTTCCTGCCTGATATTCTACAGCCAAAAACTAAAGAAAGAATGCAAGCAGGAGCCACACATTGTAATCTGTAAGTGTTTTTCCATGGGCTAGTAGATGCTTGTGTTTGAACTGATTCAATTGACTATGTTAATATTACACATTAATACAATTATAAAACATGATTGCATGTCTTTAATGAACTCGGTCAACTCACTGTTATAAACTATTATTACTATATACTGTATTAGTA
>JAVQJD010066519.1:0-33954 GCA_036023655.1 Nannoperca australis | reverse complement strand
TAAAGGCAGAGGACAAATTTCATCGTGGGACGCAATTGCATGTGCATGTGTGTGTTTGCAGTGTGTTTCACGTGTGACCATTAAAAAGTCTGACTTTCTGTCTGACTTCTGATTATATTATATAAAGAGATTTATCATCAGCCAGTTGAGAACATCTTGTCAGGCTCGGCTCTACATTGTTGGTTCAGCCTCAGCTGTGCTTTGACTCAAACGTGCAGAAGAGCAAACGTTTTTCCCACATGAAGGTCGCCCTCCTGCCCATGTTTGAAGATTCCAACTCTTTTTCTTCACGAGCACCAGCGTCTGTATTGGAGTTGTACTTTGGCTTTGTCTTGGGTTGAGCTGGGTGCTAATGTTAACTTGCTAACGTGAGCAGCGTGATTGTTTACAAAGTCCATGAAAAGACATGGACACGCATTTGCTTTCGGCACAGTGAACTGAAGCAAACACATGGTTTTAAAAATGCAAAAACTGCACTTATCCTGAAGACTCCACTTCATCAGCATGAGAAGAAATAAGGAGAGGGGGCTGGAGAAAGATAACATAGAACTTCAGATTGTTTCGAACCTACAACACAAACACAACAAACAAACAAGCCTACACAGATCTCACATCGTGTGTGTTGCTAGCGAGCTAATAGCATCAGATAACGTTTGTACAGTCAGTACTTTTACAGACTGCAATTACTTTTACTTTTACAGCTAAAATCACAGAATAAAGTAAGGTGAACATTTTTCACTTTACAAAATGTGAAGCAGTCCAACATATTTCCACTAACCTCGAAACAGTGTTCATACAAATGTCTTCAAATAAATGTATGAAGGATTTCTTCATGGTAATCTGCTACACACTGTGTGAAAGGCCTGCAGAACAAAAACCTAAAAGAGAAAATAAACTTGAAAAGTGCTCACAGTCTTCCTGAAAAAACTACTGGCTGCTGAAGCTTGTTGGTAGAAACTTTCCCTTACGGAGGCAATATGTGGACTGAGAGTCTCTCTTACCAGAGGAATGATGGAATGCTAAGGCATTTTGAGTGTTTTCCATTAGTCTGAGAAATACTCAAGAGACATAATGTACCAGTTGAACACCTCCCCTTGGAGTGTGTGAGGCGGTGAGTGTATTGCAATGTAAGTGTTCTGGAGAGTTGGAAGAATGAAAGGGAGGCAGGAATAAAGAGAGAGGAGAAGAGGGGAGAAAAGTCACAGTGAGAAAGACAAGAGGTTGAGAACGGTAGAAAGAGCAAGAGAGGCAGAGAGAGAAAAAAGATCAAGGGAGGAGAGTAAAGGGATAGAAATGAAGTGGGTGAGAGAGAGAGAGAGAGAGAGGCAGGGAAAGTGTTGAGGCAGCAAGAGTGACATGGTATGAGAGAAAACATCTCTCAGAGAGCACCTCGGTGTGAGTGTGTTGGTTCAGAACAACAGCACATCAGGCTCCACAGGGGACCGAGGAGAGGAGCTTCTTGGCTGATGATGCCTTCCACAAAAAACGATGTTTGATTCCTAACACAACCTAGCAGTTGTATTTGGCCGGCAGGCCGAGCCTCAGAGCAGTCAGAGAGGCTCTGGAGACAGGGGCTGTTTGCTCACACCACAGCTTTATGTAATGTACTGCTTTTGTTGCCCAAGTTCCCAGAAAAAGTGCAAATTACAAGGTGTTATCTGGAGAGGTGCACTGACAATTGGCAACGGATGCATAAAGTCGCGCATGTATCAGGCACGTCGGAGCAGGAAACACTGCAGAGATCGTTTGGAGATACACTGATTCAGTCACTGTAGTGGTTTGTAAAGTAGGACAGTTGCTGTTAGATAACAGTGGCTCATCAAATAATTACTGGCTTTGATGGTGAGTTGCATGATGTTACCTAACAACCTCTTCCATGACAAACAGAACAATCTGATTTATAACACATGGGCTGATGAACTGTAAGTTTTGCTGTGTTGTCACTGGCCTGGTGGTCATGTTGTTGGTTAAAAGATCTGTCTTAATACAGCACTCACATACCAGATAACACCAATAAGAGTTACTTGCCACCATAATCATTCCTCCTGGCTGCAAAGTACTCCCTGGAATGACTCTGTTGTAAAAGATGGAGGACAAAATCCACAGTCCTTGTTCTGCTCAAATATGGATTCCAAAGTTCAGTTGATAAAAGGCTTCAGCAGGCAGAGATAGCAAAACAAGTGGGTAGCTCCCAAACCCCCCTGCTGCAGAGGGGAGATGTGATGGTGGCATGTAGGTTTGTTGTTGGGGAAACCACACCGGCAGTGAATCTACATGCAACATCCTCAACGTTAGAGTTCTGTATGGGTCTAAAACCAATCCTGGTCCTTACCTGTGCCTTTGAGAACCGACCTGACTGAATCCGCCTGAGGTTTCCTTACGAATAAAACAAAACAAAACAACTAGTCTGCAGCAGCAATAGACCAGCAAAGAATATGGCACGACGGACCTCCGGCACAAAACACATACAGCTTCTACTAGCCGATAAGCCATAGGTTTAGTGGCAATACACACATTGCAGCTATTGACACTATAACATCTTGAATATAATACTGGTTAGTAGATTAACTTAGGCTTTCCCACAATCGGCCAGATGGACGTGGCTGGTAACTCAAAGCTTAAATTCCCAGGTAACTTGACAACAGCAGGTAGTGGATTAGCTGGCAGCTACCAGGTATGAATGTTGCAATCTGCTACACATCTATTTGAAGTAGGGTGTTTCCGAAAGGAGAATGCACACTCAGCAAATCTTTCCTGGATTACAAAACCAGAAGACAAATGTGTCACAATCTCCCTGATCTTGTATAGAGTCCACTTCAGATTCTGTGTGAAGTGGTGTTTTTGCGCTGCACTTTTTAGAGATCACCCGACAGTCAATCAGCAGGATTCTTCTGTGGTTGTTGGAGCTTCAGTGTCTGTAGGCAGAGCTGTGGACCACATCTGTTTTTTAGTTCAAACCTAGCCTTTTTATAATGAAAGTGTTTACTAAATGGAGATTTACACATCACTAAATTAAAACGTGTTGCACCACACAAACTTATGGAGAGACAGCTAACTGCTACAGGCTAGATTACCACCAGACATCTGCCTCAGGGCCCCAAACTCTCACAGACCCCACCTCCCCAGACTCACTGCATGTTAGTTGACTTTTGGTAATTTGATTAATTGAAATTTAGTTAGAAATGTTACAATGTCAACTATCAATAGGTCAATAGGGATCCAACAGCACATTTTTGCCCCGGGGGCCCCTTGAAGTTCACGACTAACTGCCAGAAAAACTGTTGCATAGCTGACCGTCAAATATTAGCAAGCTATTTTTGCTATTATTACTATGTTAACGTAGTCAATTGCTCTTGATTTACACATTATTCATTTTACAAGCTAAGCCAAAGTTTTAATGGTGCAATAAGCTAACTAGTTTGAAGATACTAATTACTAATAATTAATAACTAATAGTTGGTGCAAACCTTTTCCACGAAACGCCCACCAGACCCCGGGTGTTTGGATTAGCAAGGCAGCAACTTTAAAAGGTTTTTTAAAATGTATGTAACATGATGAGTTGTGAAAAATAAGCATTCACTACTACTTCAATCTGCTGGACTTACACCATAACTTTGCTGTTCTTTGGAGCACCCAATTTCTGTTGAATGGAAACCGGATGAATTGGATTCTTCGTTCTAGTCCTGGTACCGTGATCGATGGCGGGCTACATTGCTGCGGTAGACTCTTCTCTCGCCAATCTGATCTTAGAAGACCCATGGGGAGGGAGTTAATGGCCGTGCTGTGGAAACAGTCCTGTACCGACTTCTGCTCCTGAGGTGGTCAGTCATGAAGGTCATTACGGTAATGGAAAAGGTTTGTTAAGCTCCACTTGCCTCTGTGCACTACAGGACTGGTTAAATAGCCCTGGACACAACAAGGGAGGTGCGGGCCGGGACAGATGGGAGCAAGAAGCTGGGTGAACTTTAAGACTCTCACTGCCTGAGGGCAAAATCGTCTACCCTCTACATCTTCCTCTCAACATCAACCGGCCCTTCTTTTTTCATGTATCTCTTTGATTTCTCTCCAGCAATTTATTGTAAAACATATTGAACTTGATCTACGTCAAGTACAATCTGTGCGTGCTACAGTGTTCCACTTGGATGAATGTGGATAATTATTTTCTGGACAACTTTTAATAAACTACATTTATTGCAGAAAATAAAGTTCCAGTGTGCTCTGCTAAGAGATAAAATCATTCTGGCCGCTTAGCTTCTATCTAATGGAAAGGCTACAGCAATGCATGACTACTTAAAAATACCTGTATGCTTGCAAAGCAATAACCTAAACTGTATTTAGTAAGACTTAATTTGACAGTCAGGTGCCCTCAATCTCCACACAGCGTGCTCAGGCATCTGTACTCAGCAACTCGCTGAATCCTAATGAGTACATTTCTACCAGTAACATCAGAAACAATGGCTGTCTCGCTATTTGTAACTGCAACAGCAGGTCTGCTTTGCTCCTCCGATCACTTACACAGACACATGAATATTCCTTATTGCAGATTAGTGTCTCTAATCACCATTCCATCTGAGACATGCACTGCGACTGCAATTCATCCACAGCCCCACCTTCAGGGAGGAAAAGAAAATTGAAATTTCTCAAATTGATGTGAAAATACTTGGTGATGGAAATAAATCAGCACCCCCAATAATGAGTGCATTTTCAGCAATGCAACAAGAGTCACAATAGTATATATGTAGCGTGGGTGTTTGTGTTTTTGATGGTGGTTGGGGGGTTATCCTCATGAATATTGCTGAAAAGGAATCTATAGCACAGTGGTAAACAGTAAAACAATGATAAGCCCTGAAAACATTTGCATACACTGTTATGAGCCTCAGCTACAGCACAGTCCTTAACGTGATGAAAGTGGAGCAGCAACACGCAGCCCTGGAGTTTCAAGAATGCCATCGTTAGCGTCGGATGAAACATTCGTTTCGAGAGTGAACTTTTCACTAAAGATAAAAGTGTTTAATTACTCGTTAGTCACATGACTTAAATCCAACTGATCGTGTGTTTCACTTGCTGAAGACCAGAGTGAAGGCAAAAAGAGAGTTTGAGCAGCAGGGGGAGACCACCTGTGACCTGCTACAGAACTTATGTCGGTTCTTCTCACTCCTGGCAGTGTTGTTAGCAACGTTAGCTGGCTGGCAGCCAGAGGAAGAACCTGGCACCCAAAGTACCCCCCTGCAAATATTCCACAACCAGCATAGGAGCTTTATTCTGAGCGTTTAGGAGGATGTACGCTGTGTAGTTCCCCTGTTGTTCTGCCTATAATTTGTTTTCCAATGAGTTTTCCAAAGTTGACTGATTGTTTGTTTCTGCTTCTGTCTTCCTTCTTTCTGCCTTCTGGTTCTGGTCATGTCACAGTGCTGATTATTTATTTATTTTTAAGGCCCTTGGAGTAGTTTTGAATCAACACAAGTGTTTCAAACGCCCTGATCTTTTTAAATTTAATTTAATAGCCACACCAAAAAATAATTAACCCCCCAAATAGAGCCAGCAAGAGCATTTCTCTGGCACCGCCCATGGATGTGGATGTCAACGTTACTGCATTTCACATCCAATGTGCTAGAGGACACAATCAAATAAACAAAAAACATCTCACTGTCCAAATATCTTCAGTCTGCACTGAATATAACCACACAGTCTCCCATGGCAAGCACTAAAACTGTGCATATGTGACACAGAGAGACCGGTTTGGTCCTTAACCAAAGAGACGGCTCTGTGCAGCCCCTCAAAGAAAACAACATCAAGGCATTTTCACTAGATCGGAGGAACTAACATTGTTATTGGAGCGTTATGTATGTTTGTCTCTGTAGTCAGCACGCATGAGTGGCCCTCGCTGGTTCACTGCTCCTAATATCCCTCGTACCTGGGCTCCGTGCAAGAAGACACGTTTCAGACCTTTTCACATGGTAGACAATGGAAAATAAAATGTATGGAAAACCAGACAACAGACAGACGCACAGACACGCTGTTTATGTCTGGTTTTATGTGCGTGTGTGAGAGACAGGCACATCCACAGTATAGACACATGCATCATACCAGCATGCATGCATCCACAAAAACAGTGTGACACACACACAGATGTAGGCACAGCCAGGCAATTGCAAATCATATTCGCCTGCATGCTCAGAGACAGTCCAAAAGGTAGACAGACGGTTAACACGCATATCAACTCTCACCCAGTAAGCACTTGACAGACAGTGATGCACAGCAGGCGGCCGAGTCCAACACCCACAAAAATTAGCACAAAATGTTGATGATATTACACTTAATAACTTTATAGAAATTATATTAAACCACTTAGGAACTTATGTTAAATTCAAATCAAAATGATAATCAGGTCTCTGTTTTGCAAAGTGACGGAACAGGTAACAGCTGTGAAAGGCCACAATTACAGCAACATGTGTACAGAGGTTTTTAATACTGATGCAGTGTTGTTTTATTATTCAGTTAACATGTCAATGCATTCAACAAACTGCAAAACACAAGTCTTAATGAGACATTTTTAGGATTCAGTAAAAGGCTAAATGCCATGTAAAGACAGTTCTTGCAGAATAGGGTGCGCTGCAAAACTAATTCATAAATACATAAGAACTAGTTCCAAAATGAGATACAGTGAATTTATTATATTATTCTTGCTCCCCCCCAAAAAACGCTTTTTTAAAGGAAGAAAATGTCTGTTAAGAAGAAAGTAATGAAATGGAAAGGTATTTCAAATTCAAAGATACTTTTGAAGTAGACCAGAATTTATGGTTGCCCTCAAAAAGGCCATCATTTGGGGAGAAACAGTCTCGAAATACATAACTGTGTAACTATGTAAGTTGAAATCAGTTTTTCCATAATGACTTTCCATTTCACATAGACGCGTCTTCATTTTCAAACAGGGTGTTATCTTGTTCTCAAGACATTTTTATCTGCAGCTAATAAAACTGGTATTACACTTAAAGAGTAATAAAGTGCCTTGCAGACAATAAAACATAATAAATTACAAAAAAGCAATAAGTTACAATAACCAACAAACACAGAACACCTGAAAGGCAAAAATATTTAAATATCTATGTGGGAAAATATGCTGTAGGAGGTGATTTCCAGACTCTGAAAACGGCTCCCTGTGTGCAGTTAGAAGTGGGTTTGATTGATAAATTGTATGTAAATGTATGCAATGTTCATTATTCACTGGGTTAATGATGAAACAAAACAAACAATTAGGCAACCATATTATTTAAAAAGCCTGTCTCAAAAAATAGCTTGGAAGAGGTGAGTCAGCAAACTGCTCCACTTTCCAGTTACAACATAATGCGAGAGATATCTCATGCAAATATATGCAGTGTTCATTACGTGGCCGGTTAATGATGAACAGCGTTTGCATTAATGTCTCACAACTCCGCCGGGGTAACGTCCATGTTGAAGGTGAAAGGTAACGTCTCCTTGGGGAGGAAGGTGAGGGACGAGGTTATCAGATTAGTGTGTTTCACCAGTGGTCCCCGCAGGGCAAAGTGATTGAGCTCTGAAGACAGATTGCGTGCAATTACAGTCCATTTGTTCCAGCCTGGCCAGCCCCCCCCCCGTCAGAGGGGACCTGGTAATGGGACTGGCTCGCTGGCTTTCGTCTGGCTCCTATTGCCTTTGACTTGCCTCTTTTCTTCCCTCTCGCCGTCTTCCCCTTCTCTTTCCATCTGTATCTCTATCTCCCTCCTCTCTTGTCTCCCTTTTCTCTCATGATCACAATAACTTAATATCACACTTTTAATTCCTTTCTTCACCTCTTCTCTATCTCTTCATATCCTCTCTCTGGTCCTCCCATCCTTTACTCTCCTTCCTGTCTGTTTTCTCTCTCTTTCTCCTCCTTTCTGTCGGGCTGAGGCAATTATATGCTTCCCAGCTTCTAACTAAAGGCCCTGCCTTTTTCGAAAGCAAGAACCCCCTCCCCCCGTTATCCCACTTGGCCTCCTCCAAAGGACCCAGTGGAGTCCATCACTTGCAGGATATATAGAGTGGAACTTAATTAGACAAAGTTTTTGACACCAACAAATACAGAGGGGCCTCACATGCAGTGCAAAGGGACAAAGAAAAACATATCAATAACATATCACTACAACTTCAGTCAACAATTATATGTTCCGAATGACCACATAACCTCTGTCCTTTCTCCACTTTCGTTCCACCCTTTCCTTCTCTTCTTTTTTCTGTCTTGCTAAGGCAATTATATGCTTTGCAGCTCTTTGCTAAATCTCTTTCCCTTCAGCAGTCTTGTCTTTCTTTGCCCCCTTCACAGCAGTTCCACTTTCTGCCTCGCTCAGAACCTCCTGGTTCTTTCTTAAGTACCCCGAGGACTCAGTCTCCTGGGTGCACCCTAGCAAGATTCAGAGTTGAGCATAATTAGATGGCAGTAGTGTTGTAAACAAAAGCAGTGTGGCCTCATAGAGTGCAAAGACGAGTGGAAGATCATTGTTCAATATGTCACCAAGATGTCAATATTCAGTCGTTCATGTGCAGCTAGATATTTATTTGAACAGCCAGTCTGAATATTTTCTTTCTTTCTCTTTCTTCCAGTAGTGGCTAGAAGTATGCAAACTTCCCTCTTCTTCGTCTTTATTTGCCCCGCTGCTCGACACCTTCCATCTTCATACTTCTGGACAGCCCTCCTGAGTGTTCTGGGTTTGTCCTGGGGTCGTGACTGGAAGTCCTCCAGGAAGCATCTTGATCAGAGGCCTGACCACCTCCACAAGCTCCTTTCAATGTGAAAGAGCAGCTGCTTCAGCTTCATGTTCAGGTCCCATTTCCAACCAATCTGCCCATCAATCTCACTCTCTAAAGGAGTCAGCATGCTTGAA
Source organism: Nannoperca australis (assembly GCA_036023655.1). NCBI lineage: Eukaryota > Metazoa > Chordata > Actinopteri > Centrarchiformes > Percichthyidae > Nannoperca > Nannoperca australis. Next base: position 25,072 of record JAVQJD010066519.1, on the reverse strand, counting down.
ACAAACTGTTACACTCGTCGTTCAACAGTGTCTGACAGAAAATGTTTATACCTGAACAAAAAGGCTACACTCGGAAAAGCAGGGGCGAGACACATTTGTAGAAATGGGAATAACAGCAAACACTTTCCTCTGTCCATGAAGGCCTTCATGGTGTTGGAACCACGCTCCAAGATACTTAAACCCTCTTGACTTTGGGACAGCAATCCGATCCCAAGTCATGGCTGCCATCAAAGAGTGCCAGCGCAAGTGAAATGTCGTCCAGAGCTATAACGACATTACACAGTGTGTCTAAGGGCTTTGTATCTTTGGTAAATCATAGCATTTCATGCAAACGTTAATTCAGAAATAGAAGGAAAGATCCAAGTTATCCAGAATAATTTGGATAGCTGAATCAAGATGAACTCAGCTATTTAGCCACTCAGGTCTTTTTTATTTTTTAAATCACAAAGTATGAAAGGATACTTTATGAAAGCAAGCAGGTGATCTGTATATTTTCTCTGCTTTTGTCTTCCTTCCTCATCTTTATTGGCCTTCCTGCTGCCCTTCCCTTCACTTCGCTCTCCATACCTCTTGGCCTGCTCCAAAGGAACTAACAGAGTCCATGTCTTTGGTTCATGCTCTCAAATATCAAGTGGAGCCTAATTAGATAAACCGAGTGACATAAACAAATGCAGAGGGAGCCCATATGTGGTGCAAGACCTGTGAAAAACATAACCCTCTACAGATAACATTAAGTCACTATTCTGTGCATTGTGAAATGACTGGTGTTCAGTGCTCTATTCACAGCTTCTCTTTGATTCACATGTTCTTTCTCACACTCTTTCTCTTACTTTATTTCAGTCTGACTGCAGTAATTACCTCTTATTCTAGCTCTTTGCTAAAGCCCTTTCTTCTCATCAGCAATATCCCCTCTTTTCTCCTTTGGCCCCTCCGACGCAGCCCTACTTCTTTCCTCATTCAGTGCCTCTTGGCCCCCTATGAAGGACCTATGGAGTGTGTCTCTTGGGTGCACTGCTGAGTGGAGCACAATTACATGAACTTTCCACAGGCTTAGCGGATGTCACACATCACACTGCTTCTTCAGTTTTAGAACAGGTGCTGTCAGAGTGGCGCTATCAGAGGTAATTAGCTTCAGATTTCATGTTGTTTCTTTGGCAGTGTGTTGTAACAGAAGCACCAGAATCATATGATTGTCTGAACATGGAGGACTGAGGGGGAAGAACTGTAACCTGTCAGAGATGAACTGTCACTCCCACACCACACACGCTTCCCAGACACTTATATTTCCAGACATAAAGTTTAGTATTGACAACCTCATCCATCACATCAGATGCAATTCTGAAAGTAGCCTGGTTGGTTTGGTATTAAAGACCTTTCACTGCAGTCCTTGCATGCATAAATCTGAGGACTCACACACACAAGCTACATGTTCCTTTTTTCCCATCACACTTTTATTCATTTCTAAACTGACGCGGTGGGGACATTGCAGGATTGTTAGGCTGATCGTAATTGAGATTTGTGCATCACAACTGATTTGACCAGGCCAGAAGGTGTCTGTTTACCTTCTGATTTAGCCGTTGCCTGTACATAACTGAAGAAAACAGTGCTTTGAGCTAAATGCTAATGTCAGCATGCTAACATGCTCACACTGACAAGTTATAATGTCTAATTTACACAAAACACAAAGTGCCATTCCATTAATTTTGACTTGCTGCTGGTGCAGACATTAAGATACATCGTCTGGGGACCATGAATGTACCAATCCATTCAATAGTTACATAGTAATGGCTTGGCCAACTAACCAACAGACCGACGTTTGATCCCTAGTATCCTTGCCACCTGCATGGCTTAACAAGCTAGTCAAAAACCCAAAGTTTAGAGTATTTTATAATCCAGTTCATGCAGCACAGAGACAAAGCTTGGAGTTCACCTCACTCTTACAAAATTAACTTTTCTCCAGACTTTAGAGTTTGCTGTCCTTGTACTGACTCCTTCTAGCACTTTGTCTAAAAAAGAAAGTTCAGTGACAGACAGGAGACATCTTCTTGTCTTTTCACATACATACTGTAGGCTCATATACTCAGTCTATTTGCACTGCCCATCTCTTCCACCACACTCAATTTTTTCTCTCTAAACACCTGCTCTCTGTTGGTTTTTCAATTTCTCTGTCCTCCCCGTCCTTCTTTATTATGGACTAACATAACCCTCCCTCCTGATCTCTCCGATTCTCTGCTCTCGCTGTCTCACTATCTCACCATTTCTTCAATATTCTGGGCTTCTAGAACTAATAATCTGTGACATTTTAACACAAATGTCCATTTTCCCCTCTATGAGAAACTATATTAAAAGAGTACTGATTCAACCTGTATACAAAATTCATCAAGTGCAAATGTATATGACCATATGTCTGAAAAACTAATTCCCATCATCCTCAGCTATACTATGCGTTAACTAGCAAATGTTAGCATGCTCATATGCTAAACTAAGACGTGCTAACAATAAGCTACAAACAGCTGTGTACAGCCTCAAAGAGCTGCTGGCATGGCTGCAAATGTATTTTCTGTTCTGGGAACTGTGAATGTCCATGCAAAATGTTACCCAGTGGATGATGACATATTAAACTGGATAAGTGAAAAATCGGACCTGCTGATGGTGCCAGATGAAACGTCAAGCAATCAGGTCAGTCAGGAGGATTCATCCTCTGGGCAACATGAATGTCTGTACACCATTTGGCAATACATCCTTTTCCAACATCTACTTCTATTTCCCACAAAGTCATTCATGAAAATACCTGTCAGCCTACCTAAGATTTTCTAACAACTTAAACCACTTAACGACAGACATAATGTATGTGGGTTCCCATGTCAATACAACTTAAACAAATTCATTTTCACGACAACATATTTTCATTCATGCTTTACAGAGAATAATTACTTTGATCAAAAGTGAGAAACTGCGTCTGAACTGTGAAAAGCATCCTCCTACCATTTTTGTGCTGTAAAACAATCCTTTACATTTCCTGTCAAATTGAACACTGGTGCACACTAGATAGAGCTGAGGCTGTTTATGGGCTGCTAATTCTTCTCATGATGGCCCTGCTTGTTTACTCTAATTATAGTGACAGCTCAAATTATTCTTGTAATGATTTATTGATGTTAAATTGCAACATGTAGCACCTCCAATTATGCATTCAATTAATTATTTTCTTCTGTCACATACATAAACACATTTATAACTTTTCTTTCTTTGCTTAAATTATGCACTGTTTCTTTTAACCTCTCCGGTTCTTCTTCACAAACACATACTCTAAACATGCACTGTTGAATCTGTCAGCCTCTTAATACACTTTCACTTCTTACCACTGTCCTCTGTTGTTGTCCTCTTTCCCCCACTGATTTCCTGCTGTGTTTTGATCAGGCTGTGTTTGGGACGGAAATCTCCTCCACCACACGTATAATCGGACCCGAACAGGGTCCAGGTGCAGCTCGGCGGGAGAACCTCTCCATCCTCCGGAAACCTGATGATTACAGGACAATTAAAGTAAATACAAACAGGCTTTATCAGTCAGCAGCCCGCCTCTCTCTGGGCAACACTGGGCATTTATCTCCATCAAGACAGACAGACAGAGGACCCCTCCAGGCAGCATCCTGCATGGAAATAGCTTCACTGTAAACACATTCATCTTAAAAAGCAGTTTAATATGCTATTGAGTTTTCATTTAAACGTTGTGGAAATTGTAAACACCACTAATTGAGGCAAGAGCACATCACTTGTTTCCACAGCAAGTATATTTTCCAAGAATGCCCTCAAAATAAGTCACTGTCATTGTGAAAATAAAACGCCCCAAAATGTATAAGAATACTTTCTTGTGGTTTCGCTAATGTAAGTGTGACACCGAGGAAATTTCAGTAATCAAAAGTACCTGATTTGTCTTGTTCGTGTGAGCTATAGTAGACGAGGAACAACCATTTCCATCTTAGCAAGAGTGAATAATGGCTCACAGAAAGCTGGACTTTCATCAGTGACACTTTTTCACCCCTATTGCCGGGAGAGGAGACTTACCATGGACACATTTTTTACATTGTACAATTTTCGCAAATTTTATATTGAATTGCACATACTGATTTGTACAGATAGACATATCTAAACCTCTATTTATTTGTTAATTGTATTTTTTCTTGTTATGTTAGATTCTTGTAATTGTTCTTTTGCTACTGCAGCCACTGCAGTTTCCCCATGGGGATCAGTAAGATCTATCAATCTAACTTTTGCACGCTATGAATAGGAAATAGAGTGGAGCCTCTTGTTGTAACTGTAAATTCTCATTTGAATACTTTTACTGGTATCCTCAACAAAGAAACTGGAAAAAACTTTCCTTGAAAACTTGAACACCTACTGAACATAATCAATGGTAATGTTATAGTACTGACACTCAGTGCTGCATGTAAGATTAAACAAGAGAATACACAATGAGGTAATTAGTTAGTTGATCAACAGAGAAGTAATTGGCCAATTAGTAAATTTATTGTTTCAGTCAATGTCAAACGTTTATTGGTTCCAGATTATCAAATATTTTACTTTTCTTTGTCCAATGCCAGTTTATTAAGCACACATGGCTAAAACTATTCAAATGCAACAGTCCTGCAATAAATAAAAGGACATATCTGCATTATGTTGTTGTGAAAACAACTGAATATTACATTTAGCAACTTGCTATCCTAGCTATTTATTGCAGTGTTAGCCTCATGTTTTGTTGCTAATGCAACTCAAATGTAACTTGTGTGAATCATAATGCTGAAATCAAGGCTGTACATATAAAACATAAATATTATATACACAGTAACTAGTAAGCAAATATGTAATATTTACCACTTCAAGCCTGCCATAATGCTGCAATTTTCTCACAAGGGAACGTTCTTTCACACCACAGTATTCTTCTGCTCTGCAACTACCAATCAAGTAAACAACATAAACTGCCCCCCCACCTTCCCGTTTCAGCACACCCACACACTTTTAGATTTTTGTGATTGGAAGGCTTACAAAAATGAAAAACCCTGAACAGCAATTGTGTGTTTTGTTTTTTTATTAGTGTTGTGCCCAACAAAAGAGCAAGGCGCCCACAATGTAACAGCTCACCTGAACACATGTTTAGTGTTAGTATTACATTGAGATTCTCAGCGGGATACTGTGATGTGGACCAGCTGTCCTGCTGCTGGCCAATCACTTCTATAAAAAACGTTGTAATTTAGGTTAATGATACTCATTCTTGCTCTAAATGTGTGTGTGTGTGTGTGTGTGTTCATACTGTACATGCCTGAATATACTGCATAGCCGCGAGGAAAGACAACCTCTAATAACGCACATCCATCTGTTCCTCTTCTCCTCCTCTGCGGTCTGTCATGTCTGTCCCCTCTGCACCGCCGCGAACTCTGGGAAACTAGTGTCCTGCAGCGGTGTGTCTACTGGTCCTGTGGCAATGTAGCCTGCACACTGCTCAGTGATTGTCACACTGCTGCTTTCTCACAATATGTGATGTTGCACACTGTGTGGCCCGCCGGCTCTTTTCATTGCAGAAAAATCAGAGCATGAAACTACGTGATTTACTTCCATTTTCTGTACAAAAAGAATAGATCAAGGGCTGTGGTGCACAGTGTTATCTCAGTCTCTGTTTATAAAAGGATGAGATCCTTGTTTTCTCTTTTATTTGCAAAAGGAGAGCAGTGGGCAGCCAAACGTCTTCATATTTTGTGGCTACATTTAGTCATTAAAATTAAGAGATGCAGCTGTAACGTATGAACCTGAGGCCACATTCAGACTGACAGTAGTCTTGAATGAAATAAAAAAGAATTCATCGGTCATGCAGTGGTTGTGCCAACACAGTGCTGTTGTTTTTCTGAAGAGCTTGTATACTGTACAGTGGTACAGTACTTCTCACCTTGCTGCAGTGATGTACAGGTGTACTGCAGGACCCTGTGACATCACTGTTGACTGTAGTAACAGGCCTTAAACGTTCATCCAGAGAGGTTTAGTAGCAACTCTTTTAAAGAATCACTGAGTGTTACTGAAATGCACGAATGCTACAGCCATACCCTTTTCTATTAGAAAACATTATGTAGACATTTCTGGAGGCATCCTGTCGATCATAAACCAAGTTGGATCCAAATATCCAGCCTGAACTCTTTCCAGAGGAAGTTGTGATCTCAGGATCAGCAGGGCATCAACCGTCTGGTATCAGAGTGGCAACAAAACCCTGCAATCTGACAATTTGACTGGAATCCATCTGGAATCACTCCCATCTGTAAGTTTGTGCTCACTCCAAAGGAAAACTACAGTTTATTACAACTTGGGTTTGTTTTTCACAGCTCTGGCCGTCATTTCCATCAGTTACAATAACATTGCGCTCTCCAAAACGAGGCTGCATCAATAATAATAGGTCCAATCCAATCGAGCATGAGCGGTCAGACTGGTTTAAAACTAACCTCAAATTTTCAAATTGATTTGGAAGAGAAAACGATCACCCAAACCTTCCACTGTACACATCCATTACAGTTTACAGATCAACTTCATCCTTCAACTTTCATGTATTTGCCACAGTTGTGCATTCACATACAGTTTTCCTGTCCAGTAACAGATTACTTCTGACACAATTGGTTTTAATACCAAATAGTGGTAGTGTAGATAATCCGCTTGTTTACAACATGCCTGATTGTCTGATTTAGCAATGTTGCTCAGCAGTTACTTTGGTGAGTACAATGTTCTCATAACCAATACCAGATGGTGTCACAGTCATGTTGTAATGTACCTTCCTTTTCCTTCATGTAACAAGTGATGCCTTGATTAAAAGGCAAGATACGTTAGCTCTGCTTGGTAATTATATTTCAAAGCTAGTTGGACTGCAGGCTTTCCAACCCCAAGCCTACATTGTACATGTTGTAGCTGCATTTGTAATTTGTCCATTTCACAGAACACAAATGCTTCAGTTTTAACCAGTGCAGCTACCTGCACTCATGGCTCCTGTTTAATACACGTGGTTTTTAGGTTTCAAGTCAGTTTTCTTTTCTCCACTTAACTGCTTAACTATATAAGTGGCAGTAATGGTTGTGAGCTCCGTCAGAATGCTTCTGAATGCATAGCAGGACTGTGGCTGAACTGCTGCTGACGTGCTGTTTACACCACACATCAGGTGTGGACAAGGAAAAGGAATAAATGAAAGAATCCACATGTGGTGCAAACCCCAAGACGGCTGGTGTCAGAACTCACACAGAAAATAACAAGTATGATTGTCTTGACGTGTGTCACACGATGGCAGCACATTCTGCACTTTCGTCCTCCCTTCCCTGTGGCTTCATGCTCATTACTCCACCATGCCTTGACCTCTTGACTCCTGACCCCCCCCCGGTCCTGCAGTGTAACAATGACCTTCTGACCTCAGTCTGCTCTCTGGTGTCAGTCCCTACAGATCTTGTCCTCCCCCATATATCTGCTTTACTTGCTCCCGATCTTGCTGCTGTGTTGTACCAAATCTCTCCAGAGACAAGGACAGTGTATGTAGAGCTTTCTCTTCACTACTTTTTAGAATATAAATGATATTAGAACTGAACCTTGTTCTTCTGTTAAGGGCCTCTGGACAAGAGTATCTGTTTAATGCTTGGCATGTAAATTTAAAACTTACCAAGGTCCTCACTGTTTCCTTTGAATACCATATTTTCTTTGAGGTATCCTATGTATTTATAACATTTACATTTGGTACTAACACACTTGCTACTTCCTTTTTATCACAGTCAACTGGCCAAGCAGGAAAACAAATAGAGTTCTGAAACTGACACAGACAAACATTACAGCACAATCAAGGCCGTGATCTAAAGCGTTGTGTTTAATGTCTGCCATTCATGTGTTGATTTTAAATTGCTAACAGCACCACGCTGTGCCAAGTGTCTATAATCACAGTGACAATATACAATATTCTGGCCCGTAGGCGAGAGCTCCCTCTCCAATTATGTTATTCTTGGCCTGAGATTGAATCTATTACTGTGTAATTGCCTCTATATCTCCAACTATCACCCGGAGCAGTTCCACAGATTATTCACACATATGATGAGTAAATGTTTGGCGGAAATCAATACTATTTTTAGGATGTTGTTGATATTGAAAGAACTGTGTCCTGATGTAGCACTATCTTATCAAAAATGATTAGCAATGGTGACCCAGCAGTTTCTCTGTCTGAGAGTTTAATGGAGTGGAAGGAAAAACTACATAGTGAGCATCAAACCGGGGATGTGTCAAATAGTTTTTAACATTTCCTATAATCTTTTGGTCCCAGGTGGGTGTAGTTCACTGCATCAAGACAAATCAGATAGCATCAGTCAAGCTGTCAGGCACTGAAAAGTAGACTTACTTTTACTTTACCTTCCTATGATAGTCCAGCCTCCAGATTCCAGACTCTAAGACTGAAACAGACATTAAGAATGAAATATTTATAATTCAGCTTAATGCTTTCGCCTGCCTGGTCTGCCAAGTAGAGTCAGGTATATCACCAGCAGGGATCAATCGTTTTATCTGACCGCTTTATTTAGATACTTTTCCATCCTGCTGAGCTGAAGACAGTAATGTTGTCTGTCCAACACCACAATCCAAAGCAAAGCATCTCACACATTTTCCACAAATATTCATTGTTCTCTTGAGGACGATTCTTAATGCCGACAAAATGGCTGCTTCCAAAACTGGGAGTATTTTAAGCTGCTTCTTTCCATTTTGATGGAAGTTTAATATGGCACAGATAATTATGAATGGCTTTGGTGACCTTCAACTTTTAATCTATAGCAGGGGTTTAAAACCTTCTTTTTTTTGCACCTGGGATCATTTCATCATTGTTATGTTTAGGTAATTGACTGTAAAGGCTCTTTCACACCTTCAGTTCCTTGTTGACAGGTGCATAGGAGGACATTTCCATAGGCAAGAGAGGAGAGAACAGCACACTTTATTAGAGATACAACGAGATACACATCTCATTAGGTAAAACTCATCTAAAGACCGAAATGTGGTAAGGTTGTACCGTGCCGATTACTTAAAAAATAGCTTGTAATAGCTTATAACAATAACATTATTATGTTTTTGCAGAATCAAAACCTTTCCTTTCTTGTGCTTGTTGGTCAGATTTCCAAATTTGCTTTGGATTGACTGTCCCAAGAAGATAAACCCTAATGTTTTTTGCAACGTCTTACCTTCCCACCATTTGACCATCACGCCAACATTTCCACTTCTATACAAAATATGCGCCATGTTAAAGCAATAAATTCCTATCATTATGCATTAGTGACATCAGTCTTTTGTAGAGCACCTGAAAACCACCATATGGTGATTCTAATTTAAAGAGTTCACAGCTTGGCTTATACACCCACATCACATCTGTCAGCTCCCTGCTAATCCACCATTTTCATTTTTAGATCTGACATCACTGCAGTAGCTGACTGCTGTGAAGTTCCAGGATTCAAGTCTTATTCTCAAATCAGATCAAAAATAATTAGTTTTAAGCTCATGTTTATAGATTGTTGCATGGACGCTGAGTTGTGCTGTTTTACACGTATCGTGCTATTATTTTCTGTTGGAGGAGAGAGGAAAGTTATTCAGATCGCTGCGGCATTGCATGCATTCACACTCTTACCATTTCACCTATTCATTGATGATGAATTTTCTATGCTTTCCCAGATGCCCAAACAGAACAGTACCAAAATAAAAGATGCATGATATGTGCTATGTAAACAGAGCAGCTCTTTGTGAAGAGTAGAAAAAATGATTATGTGGTTTTACTGCCTGAAAAGAACCCAAATCAGCCAGCTGCTCTAGGTCACAGCAATTCTACTAAATGATGGGTGGCCCTTCAGGAGCCTTGAGTGAGCCAGATGAGAGTCTGCTGTCACAGTTAGGTTGCTGTAGATGATCATTTGTTTGTGAAAATGCTGTCGGTGATCATTTGTTTGTGAATATATATATATATATATATATATAAATAAGAGGAAGGCAGGGTGAGTGCAAACACACGTGACCTGGTAATGATGCTGCAGTGTTTGTCTGCTAACAGCTGCACAAAGAGTGATCTTTGAATGTACGGCGTGGGCACAAATCCTGAAAGGTGCTTTCATGTCGCTTTCTGAACAAACGTATAAAAGAAAACAGACATTACATGTGAAAATGTTGGTGCAGTGCATCCAGCACTCACCTCTGGCCACTTACAGCAAAGAGGATGTGTCTCAAAGGCGCACAAAACATCAGCAGTTAACTAGAGGTCCTATAGGGACGCCAGTTTCTTGTACTTGTAGTAGTTTTAAATCTGACGCTTTATGTTTGGTTGCTGTGTAGTCACTAAGTGAAAATTACAAGAAAACATCTTTAGCAATTGACAAACAATGCACCACAAGGTTTATTAAGGTTTATCAGAACCTGCCACTGGGAACATTTAAGAGCTTAGTTCTTTAATTATGCTCATCAAAAATAATCCAGGTTATATTACATTTCCTGCAAAACATATTTTCTTCCTAACTGAACTGGATTTATGCTTCTCTGGGCTGCACATAGGCGACTGCAGGGCCTCATGTGCATCATCTTACCGCCTCTCTTCTGTTCAACAAATCTCTGAAGCTAATGTTCAGTGTGGAAATGGAGCTGACTGCTGCTGGATGCATACGTGGGTATTCGACTGATGTTTGTGACACCTGATTGATTTATTCATCTTTGCTGGCTCTGCCTTGCCCAGCAACTACGAACACTGCCGTCTTGATGTGGCACCCTAACAGAGCTCGGGGCCTCGCCGTGACAAATGCAATGTGGCTTTTTGACAAGAACCCTGCTGCTTTTTAAAAGCGAAAAACTCAAAATTTCTGTCCTGGGAATTCTCATGTTTACATCGAAAGTGAATCTTTATTTAGTTATTTATGGGATAATAAAGTGTCATGACCTGTTCTATAGCTTTATAAAAATGTCAGTCTAAAAGACTCTTTTCCTAAAAAGTAGACTTTATAAAGAAGCGAGGATTTCATCTGAGAGTAGTGCACAGCTTGAAGAAGTGCCGTTGATGTGCTTATCAAGCTTCTTGATAGGCTGGCAGACTGTGTCACACTAAATCTGTGCTATCACCTTTCTCAACACACAACAAAGGAGACAGATTTAAAGCAGGCAGCGGGGGTTACAATCTTCTATGAAGTAATAGACCTGGGTAAAGGCAGGTTTGCATACATTGTGGTTATTTTAGACTGTAGAGCCAAGTTGGCGGATTTGACCACAATTAAAGATTCGTTCACACAGAAAAGCAAAGCAGGCTTCACAAGTGAGGCATTTGCACTGAGAAAGTGTGGGAATACAATTGGATTTATCACAAGGAGTCGATATCCATGCCCTCTAGAACGACACATAAAAGTGCTTTCTGATCTGAAGCCCCTATCTGCAGGACCACATCAATTTTCAGTGCCTTCCAACACCGTTACAAATCCCTGTCCTGAAATAAATCTATATTAGGATGTGACAACGCTATGGTTAAGGTTTGAGTCATAAGAATGACTTGGTTTGGTTTGGGTACTTTTACTAGGGTTAGGGGAACATCATGGTTTGGGTTAAAATGATTACATTGATGGAACGATAATGAAATGAATGATGCTGCTGTTCTTCTTGGGAAGACTCAGTTTGACAGGTGATTCGGGCCATGTCTCTCCAGAAGCTCCTCTGTTTTCTTGCACTACTCGACCCAATGGGAAGTAGTTGTGTGCACTGTTGTCCTGTGTAATGGGGGATGCTTTTATTTTGTTAGCAATGTTGTGATGTTTCGAGATCTCAGCAATAAGTTGGGTGAGTACAATGGTGACATAACCAACAGAAACAAAGTTACAAAAATAAACCATATTTTTCCTTAAACTAGGTTAACCTAAACTCCTGTAATGCATTTCCGTCAGTTTCAGGGACTCAAGAGACAGAATGGTCAAAGTTGATACAGAGAAATAATTTTACTTTAAGTCCCTGGTATGGGTGAAGCTTGAAAAGCCCTCGATCCTAGATGTTCCTTAATGCAACTAAATAGCTTCTCTTTGTTAAGCCCTGTCTGCCTGGTAAATGTTCATGTCTTTCAAACCCAACTCCTCAAGTGTGTCACGCAGGCTTCCCTGACGTTTATTTTCTCAGACCTTAGAAAGCTCCGGAGCCACAGATGACAGTATACAACTGTAGTAGTACTCCTCATGACTAACAACATGATGTGTAAAATCAGTCAAATACCTCTTTAATCTCTTTCACAAGTCTGTTTCTATCTGAAGCGTGCCTAAGTCAGGGTGAAGCTCCACTGTCAGAAGTTTTGATATCAACCTGTTGAACGTGCTGAGCGCTGGCCTGGTTGCCGCTGTGATGAAGTACCAACACATCTGACTCAATAACAATAGTTTTCTAGCACAATAGTTTTACTGAAAGGCCCTTGTTTACTGTTATAGATGTATGAATTTGCCTGGGCAGCATTGTGAAGCTGAAGCGACCCACAGCTGTTTGTGCCTAATGAGGTGTCTAATGTATCTGAGAACAGTCAGGCTGTGTAGTTGGCCAGCTAAAGATTTTCATGAATCTTCGTCTCCGACACACTGGAACTATGAAAACTAAATATACAAGTAACCAAGTTAAACTGCTGAGGGTGTCCGATTACACGTCAAAGCATTAATGACGAATGAAATCTAAATAGTGATAGTTATTTGACTAAACATAGTAATAACAATCTGTTTAAGTCACAGTTACATTGCATGTCTTTTGTGTGCATAGTCCTATTGGGAATGAAACCCTGTTCCTATAGGTACAGTGGGTGGACATAGACACCCCCAGAAGTGTATTTTCAAAGACTTGCTATTACTTTGTTTTACAATTTATACAAGGAAGCACAATGGAAGGAGATAAATGGATGAGCACTGTCTCGCTCCCAAGTAAAGCTCTTATTTCATTAGAGGGCCTTGGCTGCCCTTGTCTGGGTTGCACTGCAGGGATCTGAAGGGTTGGTCAGATCTTACTTGTCTGGCCTTTATGGACAGTTGTTTTTTAATTCAACCACAATGTGTCACAAAAAAACCCCCAAAACACCTGAAACATATTCTATACAGTAGAATATATCAATCTGTCAGAATATAGTAGCCTCAAAGAGATGTCTCTGCTGTTAGACAGTCCTGATGGGTTATTGATAATAACTACAAATTTCTGTGGCCAGTGGGGTTGTGTTTGCAAAAAAAAACTCTTATGCCCCTTCATGTCCTCCCTCTTTAAACATCCTCCCACAAAGTCTGCAACAAGGAAAGCACAAAAACCTGCCCTGTCCCAAAACGGCTTGGTGGCTAACCGTACAATACACAGCTTCCAGCTGTGTGTGTGTGTGTGTGTGTGCGTGTGAATGCATGTTTTCCCTCAGGCCATAATGCAGTAAATTAGACTGTGTTCTTAGTCAACTTGCTGTGCTAAATAACAGTTAAATGTACTGTAAGTCAGCGTTTTTCAGACTCAGCAGTGGGGATTTTTGCTGAGAGGTCGCGGCTCTGGTTAGCTGTCAGAGACGGGCTGTTTTTGTAGATTAGCTTTGATGTAAAACACTATTAGGCTGACTTCAAATGGGCCCTGAAGGTAGGAATGGTCTTGCTTTCCGGGCACTACAACACAACTTTTTGGTTTATTTGTTTATGAAGCTCAATAAATAAACAACTGATTATTTCTCATAACCAAAATGAGAGGCTGTGCAACTGAATATCTTAATAGAGCTGGTGATGCTTGTTTTGAGATTCTTGGCTAATTCGCTGCTCAACAAGGTGTCATATTACACAGCAATATATTACAAATGTCCAGAGAATCGTCAGTATGAATTACACTGGCTTGGGCCAGATGTAACGCTTCTGCTGTCAATTTAAAATTGGGCTCATTACAGAGTAATAGCCATCAAATCCACAGAATAGTTAATATGCTTTTCATTGTGAAGTTGTACAAATCCCTTTCTGTTACACAGGCATGTCGAATGCGGCTTTAACAGGAGTAATGAAAGCAAAGCCCCCCTGCAAAATGCAATTAGTGTGTGAATTATGTACAGTTAAACCCCCTTAATGATCCTTGTGCCAGTGGGACAATTCATTTGTAGATACAATCATTTCAGATACATCTTGATTTGACATTTTCAAAGTGAGAGGTACATCGACAGTGTTTTTTTTTTTATTAATGTAAAGGGAGCGAGCAAACTCCTGAGGACAAAAAAATAAATAAATAAAAGGTGCAGTGATAAACCTTTTGTATGAAAGAGGTTCATGGTAGTTCAGTCAGAGTTCACGGGGCCTTTACAAAGGGGTTTCGCTAAGAAACGTGTCCACAGGGATTACAACAGCAAGAACAACTCAGTGTGTGTTTTTATGTCAACCGTGCCACCAAATCTACTTTTAAAGGTCAAGTCTGATATTCTATAATATTTTTTATTGTCAACAAATCCCATGAAAAGACAAAAACAAACAATGAATTGGTTCTACCCACCAGTACAGTCTCTATATCTAAAGCCTTATAAAAGTCTTAAATCTTAAATACTCACTCGGTCCACGGCTGACAATGGTTTACCATTTCTTTCTGTTTGAGTCCCTTTTCTAAAAACTACAGTGCCCAGATGTTCTAGGAAACGCCAAAAGAGAGGCTCCAGAAGTCGGTTGGTGTTTGGTCTTTTCATAGGATTTGTTTACAACAACAAATATAGAGAATATCACCAGCCTTATCCTACTTTTATCAACCTTTTTGCTCCAGTGTGGAATTTTCTCTTTCAAATCAGTTACTTATGAACAAATGTTTGCCTTTAATCAGGCAATGAAAATCAAAATCACGTGAAACTGTTACAACACAGGCTCTCAGTGAGCTCCAGAATCTTAAAAAAAGGTATTTTTTTGTGTGCTTTTACTGCCGTGCAGCTGCAGAAAAATATCTCATATACTTCTACTATTCTAAAAATCTCAAAAATACATAAATAGTTACTGACCAAATACTGGAGCAACAACGTCTCTGTTCCTAGGAAGTCTAATTTGAAGATCTTTCTGATACACTATAATATCTAACATTTTCATGTTTCTCTAGTTGCATTTTGAGTTACATAATTTCTCTTGAAATATATTTGATTTAGCTCGACTGTATTTAAGATTTCCTCAAAGCCATTTTGCTGGGTGAAGCGTAGGGAACTATAAACGATTTCTTGCACTTTGTACTTGTGAGGGACCCTCAAGTGCTCATTGATTGTGTTTGGATTTTAGAGCCCCCGATGAACGCAGAGATTTGAAAGTGTACAATTGCAATCTGAAGATCCCCCACCGGCTCTGCAAAGCCTTTTGACCTTGTGGAGCAGAAGAAAGAGGCAGAAGTCTTGGCGTATGTGTTTATTACTTTGCTTTGAGCGCTCGCTCCAGCCTGGCACACACGGATGTATTTGTGTAAAGGGCTCTTCTTTTGACTCACCTCACCTCACCTCACCATAAATTTACAAATAAATAAACACCAGCAACTTAATGTCAAAGTCAAACACTTGAACTAAAAACGGGAGTGCAAGTTTAGCTGTGGTTTCTTCTTCTTATTGTTATTATTTGCTTTAGAGACACATAAAGAAGCTCCACTGTGGTATCGGGAGGGGGGGGGGTTGGGGATGAAAGTGAAAAGGAGGCCACGATGTTCCCTGGTTGCTCTCGACCTCACGCTATCTCAATTAAGCTTTGGCACTTTATACGCCTGCAGATTTGCATAATTTATGAAGTGCCCTCAGGAAGTGCCTCCTCATTACAAGGCGTGTTATTATACTTTCTTAGGCTCAGAATCGGGGCCTTTGTGTGCGCCGCCTGATAACATAGTTTACACGAAACAAACTGATGGGATACTGCACTTTAATGTCTTCCATTAAGTCTGAGCATCTGTGACTTGTGCGGGTCCTTGAAACTTTGACTGGCAAGAAAACTCGGTCACCTCTGCTTCAGGACGAAGAGGAGACTGTAAATCTGCAAAAGTCCAGTTTGAAAGCTTTGATGTGCAGTTTGAATTTGTCTGTGTGTTGAATTCTTGTCTCTTTGTGTCTGTTTCTGTTTGTATTCACTTTTTTTACATGCTTTTTTATTACTAAAACAATATTACTGTTACATCACTGTTTTGCTGTGCACTGCTCTGCTGAGAGGAGCCGGCGGTGTTCTTATTATTACTATTTGCTGGCTGATTTTCATGCATCCGAGTACACCCTCCCAGCTGTGTTTTGACTGATTGTCCCGGGTGAAAATGCCAAAACACATCTTCATTTGGCAGGTTGTGTCGAGGGGCGCGGTGTTACTATTCCCACACATCGTTGTTATTTACACAAGCTAACAAGGTTAGGACAGGATTTAGACTCCTGAATGTCATGGTGGTTTTAAAGAACCAGAATTTAATAAGCTCCCCTGTCAGGTGGGTTGCAGCAGTGCATTAATATGCATGAATATGTATAAGCATCTCTTCCTCACATTTAAAGGATTAACAGCTGAGTCTGTTACCTGTTTTAGAATTGCCGGAGGAGGAGTATTTTGGGCTCTACTGGGGGAGAATTAC
Organism: Nannoperca australis; assembly: GCA_036023655.1. Classification (NCBI taxonomy): domain Eukaryota; kingdom Metazoa; phylum Chordata; class Actinopteri; order Centrarchiformes; family Percichthyidae; genus Nannoperca; species Nannoperca australis. Next base: position 8,488 of record JAVQJD010066519.1, on the reverse strand, counting down.
TTATCATCATTATTATCATGTGCTGGGGGGCACGCCGTACTGAGCTAATGTCGATACTTAAGGCAAAACTGGCTTAACATGCTGTACCACTACGGCCCACCATAATGACTTGATTTCAATTTACATATTATGATAATTTGCGAGTCATATGGCGCTTTGCTCTTTTACGGTTATGAATTAATAGGCTCTGACTGTCTGCATGGTTCGGGGTGGAGATGTGTGTTCTTGACCCACTTCCAGGAGTCTGTGTCGCTGTCCATTCAGCTGAGTCAGGTCCCCCCCCCCACACACACACACACACTGCCTCCTCACTATCTAGTTTATGTGCCCTCATCATCTCCAAGACAATATATTCCCATTTACTGTGGCTGACAGTTGGTATGAACAGGGCTGAAAATAGCACTGGGTCATTTTATGAGGGCAGAAGTTACCTGAAGGTGAGAACAATGGGCTTATTGCTTAAAGGTTGCTAGTTCAAATCTCTGGCAAGAGAGCACACTTTGACATCCCTCAACAGCAACTGAACACGTGCAGTCATTTTCTGCACAGGTCTAGAAAAAGGTCACTTAGGTTAGTTTTTAGAAAGTTGTGATTTACAGTATACTGTTGCTTGATGACACTGGTGATACAACTAGAGATTATTATCACTCTTGATTTGTTTTGTTTCAGATCAAGTTCAGTTTATAACACATAAAACATTTGCAAATTAGTTTCCAGAGTCCATGGTAACAAAATGCTTGTTTGGGGGGCAACATGCCAAAGTGTAGATATAATTTATAAAAATGAGGGATCAAATGTCAGTATGGACTGTTTTAGCATCTCAGGCATCAGTTATATGTCATACCTTGGGCTTAATGTTGCGTTACATGAATGTGGGCGAAAGTTAACATCATACCTCACATCTCCATGTGAGTGCCTGCTGTATCCCGGATGCGCTGTCATTTGGAGCCAGAGTCTGCACAGTAGGGATCCATATCAAAGTCCCGCCCATCCACCTGCTTGAACCAATCGCAAGCTCACCACAAGTTGTCAATCATGAGGTCACATCCCCCTTTTTATAACATCACAAATCAAATTAAAATCAAACTTATCAAAAAAAAAAAACCTACCTAAAATGACAGAAACCATCTTTGGGAACATTTTATTTGACATGTACTTTGGCCAACGTCCCATCGGCTAATATGGAGGGGGCAGGGTTTTATGACTTATGTTGCAACCAGCCACCAGGGGGCGCTCCAGATGTTTTGGCTTCATTTTTATGGAGCTGTCACGTTGTCCATCTTTATATACATTCTGTGGTTGAGCAAGCAGATTTTATTTCATCCTCGAGAATTCCCACCAGACTCGAGTTGAAAATGTTCTGATCTGTCATGTAATATTTAAACAAAAATTAATTAAGAGAATGAAATGCATACAAAGCAAAACCTCAGAGGGCCGGGCTGTGACACAGTTCTGACATATCTAGGAAGCCGCGCCTGAAATCAAATGAGCCAGTTGGATTTTATGCGTACAGCTCACCTACTGTATCCTCGCTCACAGAAGTGCCAGAATAAGTTTAAATCGATCTCGCCGCCTTACGTCAGCCTGCTGGAGTTGGCCAAAGTTGCTGTTTTGCTGATGGTCAAGCCCCTTTGATCAGGAGACGTGACGCGAGGTCCTGCGGCCCTCCAGTGACTCAGCAGATATGACTCAATGAGGCAGAGAGTAACCTGAGTCAGCTGAAAACCAAAACCTCACTGTCATAACAATAAGAGCGGGGTGGAAAATGAAGCGTTTTAGCTGACCAAACCAGAGGAGAGACAGCGATGACAGCCATAATCACACATCACAGATGAAATGCTCGGCGCTCCTGGGAGATCGAGTTTATTTCCCCCTTTGGTCTTATAAAGAGAGATTATCCGTTTTGTCACATGTTAGCAAAATACATAAAACCTGGAGAGCTAATCTGTGGTTACTGCTACTGTATTCACACTCATCAGGATAAAGCTTCAAACGTTTAATACGCAGCGCCAGAAACAGACATTTATGAGAAATACAAAAAGATCCACTGTCTTCCCAGAGGCGATCAAAGGGAATCGAGGGATGAACTGAGCGTGTGGGACGGAGAGGAAGAATGAGTGAGTGAGTGAAAAGAGAGGGGTGGCTAAAACACCCAGAGGTCAACAACAACAGCTTCACAAGCAAAAATAGAGACAGCTGTGCCTCAGGATGTCAGCTAATGAGCGGGGAATGTCCTTCTTTTCAAGAATCCAAGAGGCTGCAGCAGTGTACGGTTGATGGTCTGTGGCAAATGATCTTTCATTATCAGGAAAGGAAAAAAACAACATAAAGGGAAACAAAATAATTCTGTAAATTAGGGGGGTTTCATGCCAAAAGTCTGGAATCTATTTTGGGAATGTTTAATTTTCTTAAAATTCATAAATCTTTCTTTCATCAAGTTTCTCAAGTTTGAGTAGTGCCTCACTTTCATGCCAGTAATCACTTTTGTAACGGCGCACTGCAGGTGGGGGGGACTAAATTCATTTGTATTAATTTTGGAATTAATATGTGATCACCTTTCTTCAGTGAATTGACTAGAGCACAAGTAACCTACTCATTTGGATTCTTGGGGTCACTGGACTGCAGTCTAGTTACATTAGCGTAATGTCAACAAACCCCATGAAAAGACCAAAGTCAACAGTCCACGTCTCAATGCTTTCCAACTTCCCTGCCCAGTCTGTAGCTCTCAGCCCTGAGCACATTGATTCCTGCTTCGTCACAAATGTATAGTTTCATTTTAAAAAGGCTCAGCAATTTCCTGAAACTGCTGGGCACTGTAGTTTTTGTCAAACGTTATTTTATACGAATATTTTCAGCTGCAGATTAACACACATTAAGTGCTCTAGTCAGTATTTGTGGCAGTCAGACATTGTATGTGAGACTCACTCAAAAAAGCCTACAGTGCCCTTGTTTATTGTAATGAAGGAACATGTCACCCAGTGCCACAGTGGGGCTCATTGATGTTTTATTGAATAGTTTTTGGACAACAATGGGGCTCTTTGGCACAGAGAACGAGATACATCAGGCTTTTGACACACACACACACACACACACACACACACACACACAATACTTGTTCGTTTCACTGTTGGCTTTGATCATAATAATATATGATATTACCAGATTTCTTCTTGACACAATAAAAAAAACTGCAACAGGAACAATTGGCTTACCTGCCAATTATATTTCATATAGTAAGTTCATCCAAACGTTGGCCTTTTTGAAAGCTCAGCTGTTAAATAAATCTGTCTCCTCTGTATCACCGTAGTCAGCAGCTATGCTTGTTCTGTCTTCGCCCCGTTGAAACACACCATTACACACATAGAAGAATCCATTTATGGAATTGTGAATCAATTCAGAATTATAGAATAAGAGAGCCTTGATTCTCACATGAATGCACACAAAGATTCCAGAGCAAAAGAAGGGAAGGTATTTCTTTATAAATATGTCTTTGTGTACATTGCTGCATTAAGCTGAGTTTTTCAAAATGAAAATCAATCTTTGACTGTGTGCTCTAATAGCATTGGCAGAGGTGAATTCTGTCGGTCTAACAGCTGTAATTACACAGACGCAGTCCTACAGATGGCATTTATTTATACTGCAGATAACAGGTAACTGGCAGACGAGGTGAAGCTTGAAATAAAAGGTTAGACTGTTTTAAATTGCAATAGTAGTAATGATTTATGTGTTTAGTAGTGTCGTGGATGTCTGGATGTGAAACCAGTTAAAGCAATATTGTTTTTAATACCATAAATGCTGAAAAATAAACAGTGGGAATTCCATACTGGTAATTGTGTGATATGAGTGGTCGGCTGAGAAGTCATGAAAAATGTGAATTTTCATTTGCACTCAGTAATGAAATAAGGTCATGTGGAGGTAAATTGATTTAGACTCTGATGCTCTTTGAAAGAAAAAGTATTCTATGAATTGCATTGTTGAGAAACCGCAGTGACACCAGTTGTACCTTTGCTGCAGATTCTTTTGCATTGTTACAAATGAGTAATGTAAAACACTATTTGTCATGTGTCAGAACGACATCCTCAGGGTAGAAATTAATAGCGTTAAACACAATGGATTGTCTTGTTGTTCAGCCCTTTGCACTCTGTTGTGTAACTAGGTAGGCTGCACGCACAATGCCACCAGTTCTCATAAATTCCCGACCGAGGATAAAAGTGAACGTTGACGAGGACCAAGCCTTTATCTGAGAATGATAAATCCCCCTCCACTGCCACACAGAGGATCACTGAGGAACCTTGAGCTGATTTATCGAGCTCAGAAAAACAGGGAGAGTGAGGAAGCTGTCCTCTGGCTGGATATCACTGCCATCCTTCATTTGGGTGACGTTTCACTCAACCCTTGAAGAGAGTCCCGGGGAATAATGCTCTTCTGTCTTTAAGACAATTTTTATGGCATTTCGGCTTCATAAGATGGTGTTTAGAGACAAAACGGGAACAGAAAAGAGGTCTGGGGGACGGGTCACGAGTCGCATTCAAAATTTGCAAAATTTGCAATGTTATGTGTTTGAATTCAATACATATTCAAATATGTATTTAATGTATGTATTGAATGTTTTTATTGTATTGTATTTTTGTGGCCAATGATGATAACAGCATATGTTTGGTTTAAGTTTCCAACAGTAGCTCAAAATACAAGGGCCACTGTATAACTCTGGGCCCTCTGATTTATCCATCCCATTGATATGGCACCCCAGACAAAAGGTGCAACATTCAGCATTTAAAACTGCGAAATGTCTCCATTTGTGATCCATTCATTTTAATAGCATCTCTGCAGTCAGTAGTAGGTCAATTTGCATGATTTGTTAAGTCTAGTTCAGCTTTGGTATTTACCAATAACTGTCTTGCCAGTGAGCCCCATTATATTATATTATCTTATATATTTATTATTAGCTGTGTTATTTAACTTCCTATGAGACTCGCTTGTTGAATAAACTGTTAACTTATTGTCTCTTATTTGTCACAAAATAAGGAACAATAAGTGTCTGACTAGCACTAGCATGTTCCTAGTTTGCTAGCATGTCAGTTGTCCTAGCTCACCACTTACAGGAGTTCACCAGGAAGCCCTGCAAGTAGTCAACATTTCATGAAGATGCACAGATGAATTTCATTGTGCCACTTTCTGGTGTGACCAGGGCATAAGTATTCAAGTGCTTCTTTCAAGATATTTAAGAATTATACAGGGAGAGATCCATTGTTGAAGCAGCAGATTTCCAGCTCCCACTGTAGTTCCAGTAAACCAGCCACAAGAAATGTGAGAAAAAGTCTCGCTTTCAATTCTTTCTCTATTGCTATCGCTTTCTCCGCCTCCACACGCATCCCACAGCAGGGCGAAACAAGTTCACATTCCACATTCTGGAGGCTGTCAGACTAAAGCAGGCAAGGCAGGTTGAAGGACACTGGGTACACCGCGAGACTTGACTACAACACTTCATAACAAAATCAGTGCCTCCCTGAAGGCACTGAACATCACAGATCTAACAATGTAAGAATACTCCAGGTCAGATATTTCTTTTAAAGGCTGCGAAGTTTTGCTAAATCCTGCTCTGCACTCATTGAAATCTGGCAACTGGCCAGCACAGGAAGTCTGCTACCAACACAGACTCTTGACTAAATATTTCATTTTCTATTGTATCAGGGTTTGGGTGAATCCCTTTTCTTGGATGGCTGGAAGATGTCCGTTAAAACCGTTTTTTACCATGGCCATGGAGGATACTTTTAGTCTGCACAGTTCTATCACCATTGTAAATACTTGTACCTGGAAGGCTTTGGCTTCTACTCATTTTTAAAGTTGTGTTTTCCCATGGTTGACAAAGATGTTTCTTACAAATACTCTTCAGTTGCTATATTTTGGTTGTTGCCAGGTGGTCACGGTACAGACAGAATAATCCACTCCAGACCATATGGTTAGACCATATTGTTGTAGTTTATCCTTTAAATTTAATCACTACATTGATATGTTTGCCTCAAAGTTGCTTAGCAACCTGTGTAACCCTAGCAACAATAATAATGAAAACAACAATAATATTTGAATGCTCTTATTTGAACATTTAAAAAACATAAGAATTAAATCCCCCAGTGTGTTTTTATGCTCTCAACAGCATTTACTCTGTGTCGGGATGTTCTTTGTTCTGCAGCTCAAGCATTCTGCATTGTTTTTGTATTATATTGTATATCTTTTAGTACCATCACACGATCTTTTGGATGTCATGTTGGTCAAAAAGTAGTGAATAGCGATGGAAAGATATCCATGGTTACTCCGTACAAGCATCGATGCCATTGGACAGTAGTAGATTATTTATATTACTAATATGGAGTGTAATTTACCCACTGAATGACTAATAATCTACTGTGGAGCATACATTGTATTTACCAGATGAACAGATTTAGGGTTTTAGATAAAATCCTCTGTTGTTGTGATGTAATACATTTTCTTGAACATCTCCTGAAAAGGTGTTTATTGATAAAATAACAGAAATGTCCATTTGGGGCTTCCAGTGTATTAAATATCTGACAAATGAAAGTCCTTCATCTCATTACGCAAAAGCATGAAACAATCCATGAACCGTTCTGCTCAGTGATTTGCAATGTGATGCAATTTAGCATAGCACTCCTGTCATCGCCTGTTGGACTGATGGACAGTTATATATTTTTTATAAAAATCAATTCAGCAGAAGCAGGAATTCATCTTCTTTGTCAAAACCTGGTGCCTACATTACCCACAATGCAACTCAACCACGGACAGTTTGGTTTGAGATTCTGGTGTGTTGTGCTAGTAGCGCCTAACGGACCCTCAAGCCACTAACTGGAGATGAGGAGTGGGCTACAGAGGTCTGGTAAGCTCACTTCTCTCTAACTCCATGCCCACAGATTTGTATTTTCTTCAAATTTAACTCAAGCAATATAACTTTTTTCAATTCATCCCAACACAGACTTATAAATATGCATATACACATGACAGTTGCCAAAAGTATATGGTCTCATGGTGTATATAGTCTAGTCTCCCACCCCTGGTACCTTCCATATAACATTAATGCCATATTTAAGGTTCACAACCACGCTGACATTCCTGGCTTTCAAATGCATCACCCACCTGCTGCTAACTACATCAGCCGCCACTCATGTCGCAGTGTTGCCACAACCAGCAATCATCCGTCGGCGTGGTTACAAGCAGCGTTGAAGGCAGTGAACCGGTTGAATGGATGCATACATGGACAGATTGATGGATAGATGGATTTAGTTTAATTTCACCATCGAAACTATTGTATGTCGCTTATCCTTGAGGTAATCACGCCTTTTATAGGTTATTTCATTATTCATATATTCATTGAGGCTAAGAACAAGTCTAGTGCTATTTTGAATGCTTAGCCACTGGTGTGTGTTTGAATTCCCTTTTCACTTGTGTCCCTGAAACAATCTAGGTTATACCCCTGGGTGATCTGCACTGAGCCAAGGTAGTGATGTGAGCTCTGAAGTTAGGGAACGATAGATTGATTTATTTGGCCTTACATGGTTTCACTGCTCTGTACAGTGTAGCCCTGTCTCATTTCTTCAGAACAAAGTGTTGGAGGGTAGGTGAGATGGTGAGCTTTTTTCAGCCACATACAATTTTCCTGCTGTCATAAAAGCAAGCATGTGGCAGTTATTACGCAGTAAATTATGTGTTGAGTGAGGTTTTTTTTGGCTCAGGTACCTGCTATGAAATCTATTATTTTATCTAAAATATAGTTCCAACAGCAGACGCCAAATGTGAATTTTATTTTTGAAAAGCATACTTTTGTACATGTGTGTTTTTTGCCCGACAACACCAATATACTCAATTTCAGTCACACGTCTTTTAGTGGACGGTTGAACAAGATGAGGAATGGTGGAGGGACGGGCAACACGAGGCAGCTCATGAACAGTTTCATTTTGTGGCGTTTCACCTGCTTCATTGGGTCAAGCCGGAGCGTCCAGGCATGCCTCGGGATGACCTTCAGTGCTAAACATATCTGACACAACACCTTAATGATCGAGGCAGACGGCGATGTTTGTTTAGTGTCTGTAAGGAAGAGAATAGTTTTCAAATGATCTCTGCACCTGTCTGCCGCATTGCTCCAGTCAGCTGGTCGCTCTATCTGTCTGCTCTATCTTGCAGGTGTGACTGCTCTGCTGCTCTATGAAGCCAGATCAGTGAAAATATGGCTTTGAAAACAAAACCTGAACTTGATTTTTGCCTTTTGCATTCTCGTATGTTTTTTAATGACAATGTTCAGATTTTTTCTTTATGTCACTGTATGTTTTCTTTTCTCTTTTCCACCTCTCTGTCCTACATCCAGGGCACAATCGTGTGATGCCATACACCTGGGTGAGTGGATGCGCCAGCTCATTGGCTCAATCAGAGTGCAGCTGGTGGCCGACGCCCAGCAGCCCTAGTTATAAGGACTCGGCAGAGG
>JAVQJD010066506.1:0-28261 GCA_036023655.1 Nannoperca australis | reverse complement strand
CCCCCCCCCCCCCCCCTCGCTCCACCCAGCTGCTGGGAGCGCCGGCTGGAGTTTCACATCTAATACGCAAATATATCAGGAGGTGGAGGCGGCGCTGCTCTGGACGCAGAAATAAACAGTGTGTCAACGAGAAACCGCAGTTCTGAGAGTTAAAACTACCTGTAGCAAACAAAGAAAAGCATCGTAAAATACAAACGTGAAGCTTTTCTTTCTTTCTTTTTAAAAAATCCATACCTGACCACTGACGCTAGTACGGCGACTAACATGGAAGACCAGCCAGACTAACTAGTTCGATTAGATAAGTTAATAATCCACTAATATATATGCTTTATATTGACAATAGATCAAAATATGAGGTGTAACGTGAAACCACAGAAAGTTCAAAAATCTCAGGTGTGTATTTATATATATATATAGTTACGCAATGAAAGCTACGAGAACAGGAGCTAACGTGGAAGTACGCTTTGGATATTCATTGTTACTCAGTGTTGTCAAGCTAACATTAGCTTGAAGCTAACTTTAAAATGTCAACACTGTTTACTGTGCCTTACCACCACCACTGCTAATAATAATGAGACCTGTTTGGAAACACTGTACTGCGAGTGTTGCTGTTGTATTTGCATCAGAATTAACAGTAATTTGTCATTTTTGAGTCAACCGTTGACTTCCAGTTAAATTCTTAACCTTGCAATTTGCTAGCTAAAATCTGATGTGCATATAGAAATGCTACATACCGAGCTCGGACATGAAATACAATAGTTTCCTGTAAGACGATTTAGCAAAACAGTGTTAATAAATGACAGAATAAGCAGAGATGCGGCTCAAATCCAATAAAAAAAGACCAAAACCAGCAGCTAACAAAAGCTATCACTTCTTCCCCTGTGCCATAGAGCTCCACTGTTTCCCCTAGACTCATTACCATGAACACACACTGTAGTTTATTTGGACTCCTATCCCAAATACTCACTGGAGCACCAAATGTGGATTCATCCGCCGCTGAAAATAGTCCCCTAACAAATGCACTATTTACTTACAAAATAATGCTTTTTGCACTTTTAAAGGAACCAGTGAGCTTGGAGCTGCGACAGGAAGTCATGGAGTTGCTTTTGGTCTTTTTATGGGATTTGTGTGACATTAAGAAGAATCAGAAATAAACAAAAGCCTTATTGCCTAAGATTTTATGAACTCCTAGCTAACTAGAATAATAAACAGTGGTGTCTTCCAGAAATGTTCCCATCGGCATGTGACATCATAGTTGTGTTGTTGCAAAGTGCATAGATCATTCAGTGGACCAAAACCTCAACGCCTGTCGGCCAAAAACTAAAGAACTGTGGTTCTGTATCTCGAGCGCAAAGCTGATTTTTTTGTGCCTCCAGAGCAGCGCTGCCTCCCAGGAAGTTCCCGTCAAAGTAAAACTCCAACCTGCTCCTGCGTCGATAGTGACCCACCACCAGTCTGTAGCGCTGTAAATAAGCCAGGTGAATCACGTGACTCTCAGAAACAAACCTACAGGTATAAAAATGCTAAGCCTGGATATGATCGCTGCATGGGAGAACAAATGACCGACTTTACCCCAATTAGACTTCACAACAGTTAGTTGCCATGATATAGATACTCTTTGTAATACATGAGAAGCTGTCTACAGATGAACAGAGGTCGCGTGGGTAGGAGCCCTGATTCGGAACAAGTTTTTTTTTATTTTTTTTAACCTGAAATAAGATGAAGTTAATCAAGAAGTGTGAGGTGAGATTTACTGTACAGGATATTGACAGTACACACTGTAGTTTTGTACAGAAAGCCAGGAGCTTAACCGAGTGTTACCCTCTTGAAACAATTCACACAAAACCACTACTAACTAAGTAGTGGACCCTGAACTCTCAAACAAAGTTGTGCTTCACCCGAACCTGCTCGTAGTTTCTTTTCAGGGCCAGCAGGTTGTTTCCAATATGCAACAAAAGCGCCTGCCCAGCGGGGTCAGCGTGAGAACAGCAGTTCATACACCGAGGCTGCTGCAGGAAGCTGCGAGCCGGGCTTCATCAGCGGGGCTCATTATATTAGCAGAACAGCGAGCTTCTCCTCAGCAGTGATGAGCAAATGAAATCTGGGTCACGTCAATACACATCCGGGCTCCGCCGTCATCACAGCGCCTCGCTGTCTCCTGATCAAAGAGCACTGAGACTGTGTGTTCAAATCATACTTTGGTTCAAGTAAGAAAAGAAAAATCAATATTCATAAACTTTTTATCTGACACCCACCTAACACCTTGCGCTAATTAGCAAGTCTTTCCCAGCTCCAATGAAGGGCCAAAGTGCCTGTCGGGTAAAAGGAGGATGTGATGTTTTTGCATTTGATGGGGCAGAAATGTAGTGTTGTGTGTAGTTGCAGTGCATGTGTTGTCAGTGTGTGTGTGTGTGTGTGTGTGTGTGTGGAAAAGGGGGGGTTTCGGGGGAGATCAGTTCACACTATCACCATCACACTTTCAATCATAACACATGATCACATGTTACAGTAAATATCAGGGACATATTTAGTTGGAGGGGGTCTGATATCTATGTTCGGGGGCCAGAGGCTTTCCTGCCCACCCCCTCTACTCCCTGACATCACCACAGCCCATATAATAGATATGTATATATATTTATATACAGAAAAAGAATACATACTTATTGGACACCCTAGACATTAATGTACATTCAAAGAACTGAACCAACATTCTTGTTTAAACACGTTTACAGTGACTCTCCTGATATAAAGAATTAAAGTTTCGCTTTCACCAAATAAAAACTTTTTTTTCCTCTTTAAAAGTTTTCAGTGCTGCAAAGAAAATAAAAAAACAACCAAAAAAACACACAAATAAATATTCTCAGAATACATTGACAAAGAAAACTGACATATTGTAGCCCTCGTTCCTTGTTACCGTTGGATGGGCACTACTGTATTTCTATAATGTTTTATCTAGCGACATAGTCTATATGCCTCAGGCTTGTGTTTTGGTTATGCACCTGCTGATGTAGTACAATGGGATTATTCGATTATAATTCAATTTGTTACATGGACGTTGATGAGTTATTCACGTGCATCCTTGGTAGTTGTACGCACCGTATCATCGCGTTGGTCAGATAGTTTGTCTGTCGGTGCAGAGTGACACAAAGGCTCGGGCTCGGAGTCTGGCAGGTGAGTAAAGTCGGCGACTTCTGCGCCATTTTCTCTTAACTAGTCCTCAGTCATTGACCTCTGCTGGGGCGTGGAGAGGGGCAGACCGGGGAAAGGCTCGGCTCAGTACCGTCCCGCCGTGGCTCACCCCCCCACTCCCCAACGCTGTAAACCAGTGACGCTGCTCATTGGGGAGGGCGGGGGATGCCCAATGGTGCTGCCAGGAGAAAGTGACATCACGACAGTATCCACGGGGGACGCTGCTAACAGTAGGCGCTGCCGGTCAGTGACACCGCAACAAGGAGGAAGGAGCGACATCGCCGGCGCGAGAAAAAAAAGGAAGGAAGGAAGGAAGGAAGTAAGGAGGCTGGAAGGAAGAAGGCGGAGCAGTGAGACCAGGAGGCTGACCTTTGACTCCACCCACAGGAAGTACAGCGTAGAAAGTGCTTCTGCCTGGATGCCGAGCGCTCCCTGCCACCTTTCTGTTTTTGTTTACACGACCTCGGCGACAGAGCGGTGTGCCATAGAGAGAGGAGGGGGGGGCTCCTCCCTCCTCCTTCCTGCATACCACAGAATCAGCATCAAGGGCCAACTGTTCATCTCCCTTACCAAAAAACATAAAAACAGATTTGTACATATATACTGCTTTATACACACTTTTTTTTACCATTGTAAATCACAAAAGTATAGAAAAATAAAATGTTTTATAATAACGGGACACTTTTCTCTCTCTCTCTCTGTCTTTTTCTACCCGGCAAAAAGGTGGTCCCTGGTGGAAACTGGCTCACTCTGTCTGTCAAGTTTGTGGCTGGTTTGACACCGCTGCCGCGGCGCCACTTTGTACGCCTCCCGTCTTCCCTCGCCAGCCTCAGTAGAGGGACTCCTTCTCCTCGTCGTCGTCGTCTTCTTCTTCTTCTTCTTCTTGTGTTATTTTCTTAAAGCTAGTTCTCCTCTCTTCGTTGTTTTCATCTGTGATGTCCATCAATACTGAGTACAGCTCTTCCTTTTGTATTTACTGGAAACAGGGGAGAGAAGTGGGGAGACTGGTAAATATGCAGAAGGTTATGTTTCTGATAGGCATACATAATGAGAGGTGCTATGAAAAGTCAACGTGGAGCGAATCAGTGCAACGTTACTGCTTTCTGAACAAGTTTTCTACGATTCAGGATCTTGTCACAGAAAGTAGCAGCTAGAAAATCGTTCTTTGAAAAAAAAGAAAAAAGATAGGAGTAAACATATGAGATAATGTATGGGATAAACAACACACACTTTGTTCATAACCCCCCCACCCCAACATTTTTTGTTACAAGAAGGAAAAGTTCACATCGTAAGGTTAAGACACAACTCAACTGCCAAAAGTTTGCGAGCACAGAGGCAACAGCTTCATCCACTTTGCATCCCGCTCTTGTAATGTGGCATAAAAGCAGCGGGAGCCGAGGCCTCTCGCCTGCCACGACTGGTGCGACTGCTCTCCCCAGAATAAAGATCAGAGCGCGCTGTAATCATACGAGTGGAGATCGGCAAAGTGAGACGCCTGTGCAAAGTGTAATGGGGCCGGATGGAAGCAGAGGAGGGAGGGTGGAGCTGTGTGGAGCTGTGTGGGTGGAGGCGAGGCGAGCATCCCAGGACCCTCGTCACGACAGATGCTCGCTAATTCAGAGTGATCTTCGGCAGCTCCGCAGAGCTTCTGACAAAAGAAATAAATAAAGGAAAGAAGACGAGGCTTTAATTTGGAAATGCCTTTGTAGTGCATTACCCCCTCCACCCTCAACCCCACCCTCCACTCCAGAGAGACAAACAGTCAAACAAGTGGCGTGTTCAATCAGCGTCCTCCCTGCCTCCCCTTGTATCTCTGCACAAGGAGGAAGTGGCCTCCACCCTCCCATCTATCCTATAGCTCAGATTTACTGAGCGCTCGCGAGGGACTCACCATACAAAAATATCCACATGCCGTCTTATGGCTCAGCAGGGAGGGAGCACAATAGTGCTGCAGCTACATATAGTCCTCACTGACAGGCAGCCGGGAACTGAGAGGGGCTGTGGAGGCAAATAAATTAATCACCCCCGGACGTGAAGGATTCAGGGGAGGGTGAGCTCAGGAAGTCCAGCCTGCTAAAACAAACTCTATCTTTAGATTAGAGTTTAGAGTTTATTTTTTATAAAACTTGAGGCCGTTAAAGGATCGCTTCACCCAGATTCCATAAAGAAGCATTTGTCTACTTGGACCTACTAATATCAAGCCGTGCAGATAGTTTGAGGTTTATTTGCTCGGGTGTTGAGAACAGCGTTTCTGGGATGGCTGAGAGAGTTCAACACACGGCAACTTTCTCCTAATAATAATGAGATAGTTACCACCTAGTGCGGTAGATTTCCATTAGTATGATAATACGCGTTCAGAATGACAAATATAAAATAAACGTAATTAAGTGGTCGACATATTACTGTTTCCTTGTGTTTCGTGTATGTGCAGCTCTTTTCTTTCTGCAGGTCAGTCATCAATTAATCAAAATGTATTAATAAAGCACCTTTCAAACAAATCAAATGCAATTCAAAGTGTGCTTTAAAAATGGACTAATTCACACCGACACAACAAATGAATACGAGCAATACAAAAAGCCTAAAAATAAATATCTCCAATAATAAAATACAATGAAATAAAAAGTAATAATCAGCAATAAAATGTTACAATAAAATAAATAATGATAAGCAAATAATAAAAACCGTAGAATTTTAAAACACTACATAAAATCTTAATATTGGTGAATATTTCTTAATGTGCACGTTTTCTTAAGTTGCACTGTGTCGACATCTCTTGACCTCCATAGAAGTAAATGCTTTAAGAAACTAATACAAATGAGCACACATAGAAAAATACAGCAGCATCAACGTGTAACGGAAGACATAATGTTCTTATAACTGCTTTATTCCGACACTCAAAACAATCAATATATGTCACATATTGTAAAGAAAAGAAAAAAGTCATAATAGAATACTTTTACCTATGAAATGAACCCAAAAGAAAATGACTTTACACCTTTCAGACAATATATTCTCATTATAGAAATGACAGACAGTTCAAGAACAAGTTCAGCTGAATTGAAAACACACAGATAACCCCACTTCATATAGGAATACATATAAAACAGTTAGTCAGAGAATTGCCATATAGTGTTTGTGTGTATATACATTTAAATGTATTTACAAGTACTGTAACTTTTTTGCTTGGTTCTCTTTTGTACAAATCTTTTAGGTGGATTACTAAATGCACCTGCCAGCTTATCAGGGCTCAGTGAATACTTGTATTAAATATAAATGAGGGATAAAGAGTATTTTCTGTGGATATGTAAACGTATCTCAATGCTGTTAATAAGTACGAACACATGTTTGGATCAAATAGAGGTCTGGTTGCATATTAAGCTGGTTATGGAGTACAACAAAACCAAACTGAACCCAAAACATATCAAAGTGCTTGTTTTATAAATTCACATTTAAATAACTTTTGACTCACAGTAAGCATAATTAAACGGCTCAGACCTCTACGATACTGACTACCAGAGTTATTTACACGTTATCTCTTGAACATTTAAGCCTTGATAAGCTGACACTGAAAGTTAAACAATGCTAATTTGAACTTCTTCTGTAAACGGTAGACAAACCCGTGCAGTACTCAGACCTGTCCCTGTAATAACATGAAGCACAATGAAACTGCAGATCTTTAACCTTTAAAGAACAAACTTAACATTAACTAAGACGTATATTTAACGCGGAGGAGACACATTTTGATCAAAACAAATAAAGGCTACTGGACAAACTGTTAGCAATTTAAAGTTGTGATCAATTTACGAGACCAAGATCTTAATAATTTAAATAAAATATCTACTTATGCTCAAGACGCTAAGGAGGAGCAATCAGCGATCAATCACTCGCCATGTGAAAGCTCAGACACTAGTTAAGAA
Organism: Nannoperca australis; assembly: GCA_036023655.1. NCBI lineage: Eukaryota > Metazoa > Chordata > Actinopteri > Centrarchiformes > Percichthyidae > Nannoperca > Nannoperca australis. The sequence goes on along the minus strand of JAVQJD010066506.1, from coordinate 21,155 downwards.
GACTACATCTCCCAGCATGCCAGAGTGGTCCTCCGTTAGGTGAGATGATGAAAAGCTGATGGGTATATTTGAAGCTATTGTGACGTTATTACAGGGACGTAAAACTGTAAACTACAGTATGTTAGCAAACTGCATTCACTTCCTGCATCTCCTCACACACACACACACACACACACACTCTCTCTAATGCATATATATATATATATACATATATATATATATATATATATATATAGCACAAACACATTCAGATCAGAAAACAAAAGAAATCTATTTCCTCCCAGTCTAGCTTACTAATAGCAACACCCACACATGAACTCTGCTGCAGAGTTTAGGAACTTCTCCTGTTTGAAAATGGTAAAAATAATATTCAAAGTTATTTTGGACTCTTATAAAAAACCCCAATCAGTGTGTTTACGTCCTGGCATATAAAAGGAAGAACAACGTTTGTTTACCCACATGACTCATGAGATAATGGGTTCATTTTTTTTTTGGGATATACAATATTATTCTATATCATTTGTAACATCTTGACTAAACATAACTAGCTGTATATGATAGTTTTACATCTCGGAAAGTATTGAAAAACCCAAAGAAACAAAGTGCAACAAACACATTTTTTTTTTCTTTCGACACCACAAACACTTTTTTTTTGTGAGTACATATAAATTAAATATTGTTGGCAATAGCTTTGAGTTGTATTTCCATAGCTGCACTGAAATCTCGACAGCTAGCGGTAGCTACACACAGAGCTTCTTCTCAATGGTCACGTAGCACAGAGTTTTACTAGAAGCCAATGGAACCACTGAACGTCGACTAAGAGGCGAGCACTGCTGCGCTCCTGTACTTGTGTGTGTGTGTGTACAGTTGGACATGTTTTATACAGTATATGTCTACATAAATATTTTACAGTAGCTTTAATAAAGAACAACAGTAGAGTTTTATTTCATCATCTCGTCTCTGCTTAAAGAAAATAAATGAAGAATCAGCTTCTAGTGTCGCCAAGAGGACAAACCTGCTGGTCGTGTAGGAAATGAAACTATCCTGCCTGCTGAGAAGTGAAGAGCACGGTGAGTTCCACTTAGCTTATCCTGAGGTTAAACATGTTGTGCAATGCTTAAAAAAGAGAACGGGGACTTGTAGCAGAACAGTCGGGCTCACCCACCTCAGTGCAGTGTGTGTGTGTGTGTGTGTGTGTGTGTGTGTGTGTGTGTGAATCCATGCGGAAAGTGTTTGGTGTTACACTGCACCTTGTGTGCACTTCATCTGCCACGGTGTATTAGGGAGGATATGCAACCGTGTCTTCTGCAAATTAAGTTCATATGCAACTATTTAAATTGAGTAGCGATGACGTTTTGGGGAAACTCACTCTGCAGAAACACAAACACATGTTTTTTTTGTTTTTTTTAGATTAACCGATTACCTGCTTAGTCTGTGAAATGTGGGAAAGGATTGTTCAGAGTGGCCACCCGGAGTTCCCAGAGCCACAGAGATTCAATTTAAAAGACTAGAAAACAGGGAAAAGCTGGAACCAGTAACTTTTGGGGCATTTTCCTGGTAATAAATCCTGCTCACAAGCTGCCGTCTCTACTGAGATAGTAATTACTGTGTTTGGTAGGACTGCATTGTATTGTTCGGTGCGTCTGCCGTGTCAGATGCCCTGCAATGCAACAATATCACGATAAAGCTACACAACGTAGAACTACTAACACAAAAGCTAAACCTCCACACTGCAAAACATTCAGTGCCAGCTGTTTGAAATGGATCATTAGCTGCATATAAGCGCACAGTAACTTGCAGGAGACTGGGCTGTATGAGCATTGTGAGTAAATCTGACCTTCATGACCCGTTACTCTGCATGCTGTCATACCACATAGTACAGCTGGTGCACAACAGTAGGACACTCGACCTTTTAAAGACAAACAAAAGCAATCAGAGCAGCGCCGTCTTTGAGCTAAGAGTCACCGAGGCACGTTCGTCTAACGATTAGTGATCAGACCTGGTGTTGGTTCCTGTTTGTCGTGTACATGTGGTGAAAGTGCCCCAGTACATTCTTAGTCAGCGGACGGCGGCTGCATTCACACACCTCTGAGCATGCATCATGCGTGCTGCAGGAGGCTCACATTGGTTACGGTGACACAGCACCCATAATTCAGCAGTCCAGAGAATGCACATGTGCATAAAAACTGTCCAAAGGAAAACCAAAAGCACAAAATGAATACGAAACAAGAGCAGACCAATGATGACATCAAATAGGTTGTTGTAGAAATATCAGCTTGAGGGGGTGTCAGGGGTGGGGGGGGGTTGGGCTCAGCATTGGGACCTGGAAGCTTTAAGTTTGATTTAGCTCTCCACCAACCACCAGGTGTTTTGAGTTTGCTTTTTTTTAATAGTTTTTTTTGTGTTTGTTGGGGTAATGTCTCTGTCTTTTCTCGCTTTTGTTCTTTCTTTTAGTAGGGAGTGAAGCGACTGTACCCTCCTCTGTATAGGCTAGCCTGCAACATCAAAGATGAAAAAGTACCAATCAGTATTCAGGTGACAGCTTTAGTCGGTTTCTCTTTCTCCACAAATTTCCTTCCTTTTTCCTTTTTCCACGCAAGATATTTATAGTGGTTTCCCTACAGGAACGACCATGAGGCAGATTGATGGTTTGATATATTTAAGCCAATAATTGGAGTGTGTGTTAGGAACAGGGTCATCGGGAGTTAAGGTGGAATTGGTGGAATTGGAGCTTAATTGGTGCAGTTGATATAAAAAAAAGAATCCTAGAAACCCAGCGCCAAACACATTATTCTTTAAATAATGACACTACGATAAAGATATAAATAAATGAATAAATGAGCTCTGGGATTTTTTTCCTTGTGGAAAACCAGTGCTTATTTAAGGCTGTAACAACGTCAGAGATTCAACCAAAGCAGAATAAGTCAGAGGTTTTAATCACAGCTCCTTCTCAAGTCTAGCAGAGGAGTCTGCACCTCTCTGGCAAAACCACCGCAGGATATTAGCCCTCAGATTTAGCACCATGCTCAGGATATCTGGGGCAGACACACACATAAAGCATGCATGTGGGCCTGTGCATGCACACCTGCACATGCACGCACACACACACACACAAGGTCCCTCCTCTCATCTTCCGGTGGCTCTGCTGCAATTAGGAATTCCTACCAACTGCAAAGGCTCCTGAATGTCTTCAAAGGCTAATTTCGCCTAATTTCGGGGAGCCCTCTTCCTTGTACAGAACTTTCATCTGTACGAGATGCTTCTGTACGCTGGATATGAGTAAAGAGAATTTCCAACCTCAGAGGAACTCATTATTGTATAGCTTTTAAATTCAAAAATGACTCCTCTCTGCTGGAGAACCATTATTCAAATATGATTAAAGAATCAGGAACCACACTGGTCTTTTCTCTTTAGCTCACAAGTTGTTGGACTCAGCACAGCGCATCTCCCACTAACCATTAACACCCCCCCCCCCCCCCCCCACACACACACACACACACAAGTCTGCGTTAGCTCCCTGAGCTCCCAACACACACAACATTAGCTCTGATATTTTTAGGGGCCAGATCCTGTCTTCTGCTTTCACCGAGAGGACGAACAAAGTGTCCGAGAAATGGAAGGAAATTTGGAGGAAAAAGAATAAAGAATAAAAAACATTCAAGCACATTTTTTAATTAAGTAAATGAAGAGGAAAAAGAAATGTCTTAATTAATGAAAGCTTTTAGCTAGCAGCTGCACCGGGGAACTGTACGCTGTCGTCGTTTAATGTGGTTTAAAGTCGCATGCATGCCGGAATGGTACATTTGAGTCACTTCTCAGGCAGAGAGCTCGCCTCCGATCAGGCAGGAGGGGAGGGCGAGACAAATCCCTCCCCCGTCTTGCTCTCTCTTTTATGTCCCACGGCACACTGCTGCATGCGTTTGATGGTCCTTAATCTCTAGGTTTGGTCTGTGAGCCCGGTCCCATCCCCTCATCATCATGAAACAAAACCAAAGAGAAACTCTCTCCGTCTCGGAAAAAAACCAGATTCTCTTTTATTTATCGTCACTTTTCATCTTTGATGTTACAGTAGCTGCAAAAGCTAGCTAAAAACAGACATTAACAATTCAACTTCATCCCTTCAAGTTTGGTTTGGCTGAATGGGAAAAAGAATTGAAAGAAAAATGATCCAGCTCACTCGGTAGCGAGTGGAGGGATGTAGAAGGAACAGAAAGCTGGGGAATGTAGTTGTCATGTCAGATGCAAAGTTTGTGTGAAAACAAAACACTGCAGTAATTCTCATTTCAGGAGAAACTCCCATCAAATGAATATTGCATGAGGTGAGCTTGCGTGGACTTACATACGTTCTATATGTGGGCCAGTATCCACATGCACAGTACTGCTCAGCTCCACCAGGGGGTGCCAGATAGCATGACAAAACCAAATTAATGGATGGATAAATACACAAATAAAAACCAGCGACCGCCGCAGCCTCTGGTCTTTATTTTGGAGTGTGTGTGAGTGTGTGTGTGTGTGTGTGTGTGTGTGCACGCTAGCTCGTGATGTTTCAAACAGGGTGCAGACAGAAAGGGGCGGCGGCCTCATACACTTACCATAGTTCCCACACTGTACGTGGCGGCGGGGCCAATCGTGTGGTGGTAGGGGTCTGCTGTTGCATAGACTCTGCCATAGCTGCACAACAGAGAACACGGTCATTGATCGGTCATTGACGAGGAGGGCAGAACATTTATGCATGCTTGTTTAATGCTCAACCCCTCAAGTCAACGCTTTCAAGTCCCTAACACAATCAATTATTTCCCTCCTCGGCCTCCTGGGCTCCCCGCTTTCTACAAGGTGGTTCAGAAAGGGGAGTTCAAAGGTTGGTGAATTATACTTGTCTTTTCATTGTCATCTTGATTGGATGGAGGGAGTTGGTAATGAGCGCAGAGAGAAGAAAGCTGGAGAGAGGGAACACAGTGGGTGCTGGAGGGCTGGGTCTCTCACCCTCTTCTTGTTTACCCAGGCTGCACACTGGGCTCACGCCCCTGTCTTTTCATTGTTGCTGGTTTGGAACTAATCCTTCCAATTTCCTTCTGAGACAGGACAAGATGTGTCTGCCTTATTTATTTATTTATTTATTCGACTTCACATATTCCTCTATTTACTTTGCTCTTTCTTTTTTTTTCTTTCTCAATGCTCGCTTGCAAATGAGGGTCTGCACGGAGCAGATAAGGCACACCCAGCCAAGGACTGAGGGCACCAAATCAACCAGGAATAAAAAAAGAAAAGGGGAGAGAGGAAGAAATTCTCCTAAAGGAGACAACAAGACATACAGCGTTCATGCCTTGTGCATGAGCTACATGGAGTTATATAAGATCTAAATATGGCTCGGCCCATTTAAGTCCAGCAGCACCCAAGGTCAGTGAGCAGGACATGAAATCGGAAAGGCTGTCGCGGCTCCTTGGGGAGGAGGCCGGTGCCATGAGATGGTCAGGGGAAGTCTCCCTGGTCCCCTTATCTTCAGTGAGCACCAAACCCCACAGGCCCTCTAAGGCTAATATATCTACAGAATGACTCTCACCAGAGTGGCACCGCGGACGACCGGCAGGTCAACCCACCCTGTGCAAAGTCACAGAGCCTCCACAGAGCTGGTGGGAAGCCGGGAGTGTTTCTACAATGTGACTGGCTCCTCACATCAGAACTCGCTGGTATGAACTTGAACTTAAAGGGCTTTGAGCACTGTAGGCTTTCCAGATAATAAACGTTTGGGATTTTTTGCAGGAGTTTCACACGCCGTCCACAATCCTGGCGACCTCTTTTTATGATTGGCCGACTGCTCCGCTGCTAAGTCTGATAAGGTATTGCTGAGACAATACCGACAAACCCCTATTGATCCAATGGCCATGACCGCTTATTCAAAAGGAAACAAACAGACAAAGCAAAACAAACAACTTGGGGACGAATTACATTAAATCTCAGGGAAAAGTATAGACAAGAGAAACAGGAATTAAATCACTGAGAGGAAAAAAAGCTGCTGTCCAATTTCTGCTCTCTCCGAGCACGGCTGCTCATAATTCGAGCCACGGCGAGGCCTGATAAATCTTACATTATCGATATGATCTTCAGGCTCTCAGGCAGGGTGTACGTTATCACAAGTGACATGCTCAATCCTTCCCAGATTAGATTCCCAAACCAGCCCACATCCCGGCCGACAACGGCTTTCAGGGGCCGAAATGAATCAGCGACGCCTCGTCGAGCGGCGCACACCTGAACCGGAGTGACATCACTCACAAGTGATAGAGTTCCTGCCGGTCCATCTCTCCCGGTCTCCCCCCCCCCCACAGACCTGAGGCCATTCATAAATACCGCAGTGATATACCCACTCTCCCGTCACAAGCGGAGAGTCACGACATATATCACTGCTTTTCTCATCCAGTCCAACAAGGTTAGTCTTTTTTGTTAGTGGTCTTTAGCTCCGAGCTAAAAAGAATCCGGAGGTGTGCCTAATAGATAAGATAACTGGAGAGGGAGAAAGAAACCCCAAATAACCTACATAGAATATTGAAAATATAGAAAGTGCTGGTGGAGCAGCGCCTCCATCCATCACACACATTCTCCAACTATGACTACTCAATACAAATGAAATCCACCCTCTACACTGTTAGATATCATTCTCCTTCAACCCTCCTCATGTGTTTCTACTTGACAGCCCGCAGGATCAACTGGTAGTATAGACGAGTCCATCATTTGATTTTATTTTAATTAAAGATACATAAATCTATGATTGTATTTCAAGACCTGGGAGCGTTGAAGCAACACTTTAAACCTTCAGCAGTACAGTGCTGCAACACTGGATGAACGGGGATGCTCACCTGTCACTGTAAGCAGCGGTGGTGGGCTGGGCAAATCTGTATGCTGCATAGCCGCCCTGTAAAAATACCACAGTGTTAATCAATGGTTAAGGTTAGATCTCAGAGACACAAGGAAACAACAGTACACAATGTCACTGCTCTGTAGTCTTCAGCCTGTATTACCCGACTGCAGGTTCCCTTCCAGGCACCAGAGGGCGCTGTCTGATACACGGTGTATTAGGGAAGTGGTGGCAACAGGGGAATGAATGTTCTGAGAGGCAGCATATTTGGGGGGGAGCGGGTCATTGTCGCTGGGGGCTCATTCGAGTTACAGCAACAGCGTAACGGGCCACGTCCAAATTCAGCCCGTTTTTAGATGGAGGAGATTCTGCTGATCCATTATTAAAGAGCCCCTTTTTCCTTTACACGACCCCCCGTCTTTCAAATGAAGTAAGACGGCAGAAGACGGCTGGACCGTCGGGGAGTCAGGACCGCCGTATTCATTTGCCAGAGTGGGGAAGGAATTAAAGACCTCATTGTGGAGTGCTGCTATTACTCTCTTTGAAAAATGAAGCTGTTCTCCCACTGTTTTTCTATTAGTGCCAGTGGAGTGTGTGCCCATCTGCGTCCATACGCTGGATAGGTGGCTTTTAATAATGCATGTTTTCATTCATTTTTAAACTCAAGGGGAAAGACGTTCGACGGAGAGTGGTGCGCGGAGGCAGCGGCGTGATGGTAGAAATGAAATCAGGTCAGGGGCCACGGCAATTGAATCGCACTCCCCCATCTCCCCTCGAGGGTTTCCACGGAGACAGGAAGTCACAGCACTTGAAGCAGATGACTTCCTGCGGGACAGCCATGCCTTGGGACTGCACTGATTACAGCAACAGCCTGAACAAACACGGACCAATAAATCACTCTCCCGCATTGTCAAATCCTGCACACAAAAGTGCAGCACATTTGTTATTTTGTCGTGCCGAGTGTGTTTGTGCATTCATGTATGTGTGCGCTCATGTGTGTTTCTACATGGAGGTGCCTGCATGCATATGTATTAGCGCATGCAACACTGTAGTGTATTTTTAAATGTGTATGCATCCAGTTTCCCTTTCTGCCAAAGTATCAGCAGGTCACGTATTTCCAAGAGGAAGCTTCGACACATCAGCGGGCTGGTTCTGACAGCACGCCAGTGTCCACTGAATGATTGTGGAGGACACTGAGGGCTGAGGGACAGCTTCCTCTTGGTCACTCGAGACCTTCACGCACACTAAGCCAGTCTGAAGCAGTGCAGTGGTCAGTGCCAAAACTAATGGCAGTAAAGCACCAGGGGCTGGCATGACGGGTTGACTGATGGACCAACCTGGCCAGGCCTTGGTCAAGGGACAACGGGGGGCAGGACTTAGCTGGAGGTGGCTGAGCGAGTGTGAGAGACAAACAGTATTACTCTCGTCTATGGTGGTGGATGTCGCTACAATAAAAACCAGTGAAATACAGTCCCATCATGTGGGCCGCTGTGCAAGTCATATATCACTGGGGTGCAGCAATTTGTTCGCAGACACTGGTCGTCATCAGGGTGAGAGTGAGCGGGAGCTGCCACCGCTGCCATCTCGCTATCTCTGAGGAGAAGGCAGCAGAATCAAAGCAGCAAATGACATCCTCCCACAAACGCTTGGACTAATGTCAAAGTGGGGCAGCGTGGTAATTTCAGCATTATCTCCACAGCGTCCGTGCTTTTCTCTGTCAAGGGCGACGTGCAGCGGGGCCAGCCCCCCGACGTGACCCCGCCTGCACGGACCGCTCCAGAGGGACGGCTAATCCCTTTATCTGCTGCCGCTCAACAATCTCCCACATGGTGGTGGCTGGGAGGAACCGGCTCCACTCAGGCCTGCAAAGACCCCCCGGGGCAGGCAGGGATGTCCCTGCCAAACCCTCTGAGTTTACACAAACGCAAAACAGGAGAGAGGAGAGAAGAGGTGGGCGGGGGCTGCAGAAGACAAGCCACCTCAAAAACCCAGACAGATCTAAAGTAAGGAATGACCTAACTTGACACGGTACACTGAGCCCGGTTCGGCCTCTTTGCCAAAGTCTGAGATCATAGGAAGAGAGAAGCGAGAGGAGGGAGGAGCTGAGGGGGTTTTAAATTTTGTTGTTGGCTTTCTTGGCACAGCAGGCACAGTCCTAATCGACGCCGGCTTGGCAGCGAGGCTGGGAGAACGCTGGGGGCTGAGGAGATCACGTTTTTGTCTCCGGGGCTGGGCTTTTTGTCTGCTTTACTTCTGTTTCATCTAAGCAGGCAGGAGGAGAAGCCAACTGTACTTACATAGATCTCTGCACCGTAGAAGCCATCTTGGTACACCACCCTGTGAAATTAGAGAACAGGAAAGGAGCGTTAGTTGATTTGGTGTACATCTCAGCCCCTGACGTTCCTCCTATTTCAAACATTTGTGGGTCTGTGGGGTCAGCTCTTAGCAGCTTTAGTGTACTGTACCACAAATAATGAATGACACATTAAAGACAAAGGTGCAACCGTTTCATATCGCCCTCCAATTTTCTGCTCTGGTAAAACTGTTTGTCTTTCCAGTTGCAGCAGTGTTGTCGGGGGTGGTGGTGGTGGTGGTGGGGAGAGAAGGGGAGGACAAAAGAAGGCTGCGAAGGAGCTCCGTCACATGACCCTGCTATATAAATCAACCAGCTGCCATCAGTAGCACAGGGCCGGGAGTGGGAGGGAGGGGATCGGGGACACGGGATTTCCAGTCCTGGTTTCAGCGGCGAGTCTCTCTGCAGAAAGATAGATCCTGATCTAATCACAGATAGACAGCTATACCGGGCCCTCGGCCCGCCTGCGTCAGACCTCTCCCATGGCCACACAGACCACTGCTGATAAGAGACGAGTGCAAGGTAGGGCTGCACAAAGCCAGGAGATCAGCAGAGGCCCTGGTCACAGTCCAGTGAGATCTGCCCAGTAAGACGCTATGTCAGCTCCCTGCAGCTCCTGCAGCTCTCCCTGTGGCTTTGTTAGTTCCTCCTTTGTCAACAGACAACGTACAAATATAGGGAGAGTTGGGGCATGTACATACCTAGATACCAACACTGATGTTACTCCCCAGAGACCCCTCCAGGAAGAATAACAACAGACGAGGACAGAAACATCTGATGACCAGTATCATGTTAGTAACTCTGTGTAATCCTACATAATAACGCTCGTTGTTTTCTGGATGCAAGTTTGAAACTCAATACTCACGCTCCGTAAGCTGGGATTGGTGGCGGCGGTGGAGCTGTGCGGAACGTGTTGTACACAGCCCGCCCCCGACCTCGCAAGTGGGCACCCCTATAGGCCACCGTAGCGCCTGTGGCAGGGTAGGGAAACCCTGTAACTACGGAAGGAAACACACAAGAGAAGAGAATATGACTTTCAGAGAACATCCCCGACTTGGCATTGCTTACCTTATGACAGAATACATTAGAGGGAGACGTGTGGCGCTGCTTTCCCTATGACAGAATGCATTATGGGGAAGACAAGGAAACAATAGATTTAATCTTTTCTAGGTGCGCCTCATCGAGCACTCTCCCCTTTCCCAGCTCGCTGCTTTGTGCCACACTCAGCAAGGATCTACATTTGCTGTACGCATCCGTTCTTGATGCCTGGCGAGGGGCAGCCTTGAAGCATAGGCAGGTAATGGATGCAATACCACTAGTTTCGCACCAAGGCTTTTGCATAGTTTAGACCCAATGGGCTAGCGGCGAGGAGAACAGTGGGAGGTGGACGGGGGGAGAGGTAGAGGGCGTTTCTAGGTGTTGGGTAGGGTCAAACGGGAGGTGAACGTTGTTGAACAACCGGACTAGATGTTCAGAACTTTCCCAAGAGGCAAATGGAGCAGATGTGCTGGACAAGCAAAGGCCCAAACCTTAGCATGACCCCCATCTCGAAAACTCATCTGGGAGCATCTTTAGCAAGTCACGTAGCTACATGTGTCCTCTGCTGACGGCTACCGGCGGATCAGGGGGGGGGGGTTGAGTAGCAAGGGTTGGGGTGATGGTGCGACAACATGTCCGCGGTCACAGATTAGAGGACGGACGAGTTGATCCACAGCTCTCTACTTAACCTTCAATCAGTCCAGCGGCTGTCTGATTACAAGCTGTGCAGATGCATATAAACACACCCCCCCAAGACATGATTAAGTTGGCAACCTATTCCTGGTCTTCACCCCCCCCCTCCCCCCCTCCCCCACCACCAATGCCAAGTCCATCACGACACAGTCATCCCCATTATTCTTCACCTCCAGAAACGCCCCCTCACCTTATTCTTCCTTGTTCGTTTCCGTGACGTGTTTTGGGTGAATTCATTACAGAACAATTCAGCTTCTCCGAGCAGTGATCACTTTGTGATGGGGGAGCCGTGAAGCCCCTGTCTGGTCATGTCAGGGGGGTGAGTTACAGAGGTTAATAACATGTATCTGATGTGTTTCAGATGAACCCGCTGCCACAAAGGAGACGGCAGGCAGTCCCTGGCACTTGCAGATAAACTAGACTGCAATGAAGATCCACGGTAGGTCGTATATATAACGGGCGGCGTGTATGTTTCTGCCTGGAGAGTGGCGGCCCGGCGTTACCGTGCCGTGTGCAGCGTTAACCCTGCAGGTGGACGAGGCCAGCGAGCACCCTAATGAACGATGCACACCCGAGCTTCGCTGCTTCAATAAAGCTGACAGGGAGACAGATTAGTGGTGCTTTTAAAAACACAGAGCGCCCGGTTTAATGTCTTCTGCCATTAACATCACGCTCCATTAGTGGGTCCGCACACATATTCAAACTCTGCGTCTCATTTGGCCAGGTTACGCCCACATAGCCCCCCCCCCCCCCCGCCTTTCCACACACCCACCCCCCGAGGTGTTTGCTGCCAACATACCAATAGACTGCCCGGACTCGCAGGGTGCCCCCTTTCCCCCCCCGAGTGATTTATAATGCTGACCTTGACATTTAAATTAGTCTCTTTTTTTGGAGCAGTGGACATCTGAGTGCAGTTGCTAAAGGGCAAAAACAATCCTCTTTCATAGTTTCCGAGGTGTGTTTTTCCCCCTACTGTTCTTAACAAATCACTACTATTTCTGGGCCCCAGAAAGTCCAATTGCTTCTTTCTTTCTTTTGGGAAAATTTGTATGCAATATGCATGCAGTGATGTATGTGAATGTAAACTTATAATGAGTTGGCGATAGGCTACACTGCTTCAATAATAACCCATAAATCAAAGGCACTGTCACACCTTGGTAAGCCTGTGAAAAGCAACAACAGCCACGCTGTATGAGAGCACAAACCTGGTCTAGCCACCAAAGTCAAACACCTTTTCCGGGAGGGGGGCTGGAGAAAATATGAGTTATGCGCTGGAGGGCGGCGGGGTCACACTGCACCTCATATGTCATAGGTGTCAACGTGAGAGAAGCTCAATACCTGCAGAGCCAGTTGGACCTGAGGTAATCCAGCTCTGTGCCAATGATGGGGTCATAACCGGCTCCCATAAAGAAAGATCTGATTTTCCACAAGGTTGATCTCTCTAATACTTCCTGCTAAAAGACATCGGGCAATGAGCACTTAATCCACGCACTGGGGACCGAAAACAGCTTAATCTAATCAAGAGTCTGGAGCTTAATTATCCCCCTAACGTACACTCCAACAATGAAAGAATCTGTCTACATATATTAAGATGGCAATTAGCCTTTCTTTTCTGTCATTTACACAGCTGGTAGCTTTTCACGAGTCCTCCAGAAAAACTTCACCTCAGTGGCAGGAAATCTGAACTAGTGACGAACAGCTCCTCATCTCCTGTCTCCTTAGGAATTAGCTGCAGTGGAGAGCCTCTCGCTGTTAGCCTGAGGGGATTGGCCATATGAAGGGATTTCTAAGTGGCAGCTGTCCATGGTGCTGAAAACATCCAACACGAGGACAAATCCAGAAAACTTTGCCAATTATTGTAAGATGAGCTAAACAGTGCAATGTGTACTGCATGCAGATCTGCCTCTGAATGTTTTTCTCATTTAATTCCATTTTTCCACATTTTGATGTCATATTAATCTTTGTTTTATATAATGAACGATAAAATAACTGATGTGTGCATTAATACACACACACACAGTCCTAAACATGTCCTTTACATATGTAGATACCCACATACAACATGTGTAAACAATATATAAACACACATTTAAATACAGAAATCTACTCTGTGTATATAAACCGTATAGAAACACGTGTGCATGTGTCGCTGGGCAAATAAAATCAAACCAAGACAAATACTTGTTGTTGTTCTTTATATTTATATTATATTATTGTGGCACAGGTACTGGATGCCTACCAGCTACAACACACCATGATTTGTACCACTGCCATGTTTTATTGCCAATCCCTCCATTTGACTGGAAACCCAATCACCTTGCTCCTCTTTCCTGGACCATGACCCCCCCCCCCCCCCAGCAGGGCTCTGGGGGAGGTTTGAGTGTTAGGTGGCAACAGAGGACATGGACTCGGGGTTGGCGCCGCCTGCCTGTACCCTACCAACTACTCCCCACCCCCCCTCCCTCCTCCTCCATCAGTAGGAGGAGCCAATCTACCCTGGAAGAGGTTAAGAGCGAGGAGCCGGCATGAGGCTCTCATCCGTCATTCTCCTGAATGGGTTTTGAGGACAATAAACCTGTAGCGCCAGGACGAATGGAGACGAAGTGTGCTGTCACCGAGCCAGGATTTATGGCTCCCAATTTCACTGATCTCCCGCACAGAAATGAGGACTGATAAACAGTGATTAATCGCCTTTATATCCCATTTTACTCCCACCAAAAGTATATTAACTGTAGCTATAATGATTTTGGAATAAGTCCTGAATCCCGCGAACCTGATTCTTGTGGGTTATTTTTGGGGAGTGGAGGAACATCACAGTCAAAGACATGGTCAGTGTTGTGTTGTTTAAAAAAAAAAAAAGTATTTCTAGAGCTAACGCGGCCTTTTGCTGCTCATCAGGACAGTTTTGTTTCAAAAATGTATGTCTTATTTATGTTTCCCATCTTCCCAGCTGGCAAGCATATGTTGTCGTTTAGGCTTGGCAAACTCCAGTGCCATGTCAAGACGACTTGAAAAATTAGCAGCCAATAAATCACCCAACCCCTCCTGCTTCCCCTGCCTGGAGTGGTGGACCACACTCCCTCTGATTTATGAGATGATTTGGGAAGTGTGTGTGTGTGTGTGTGTGTGTGTGTGTGTGAGTGTAAAATGTGTGCATGAAAGAGGGAACATGTATTAGTGTCTGTGTTATCTATTTCTGTATGCTGGAATGCGTTGATATAAGTGTAAAAATCAGTAGTGTTGTGTGTGTGTGTGTGTGTGTGTGTGTGTAGGTCGGTGAAATGATTGTTAATATAAGTTAAAACTTCCAGATTTTTATTTTGGTAAAGAAAAATGCACCTGGCAACGGCTTAATGTAGACGTTTGAGCGTGTGCATGCGCCTACAGAGGGATTTGTGTATGTTTGTGTAATTATCAGGGGAAGATGTCGAAACCAAGATGTGTTGGAGGAGGAGGAGGAGGAGGAGGAGGAGGAGGAGGAGGAGGCATGGAGCGGGTGAGGGGTTGGGGATGAAATAAAAATGATAGATGACTGCTTTCTGTCATGGACAGTTATTTAGAGGTCCGCCGTAAAGCTGTCCGGGGAATGAACAGATTTTAGTCTAATGAGCAGAAAGGAAAGCCGTTAAAGTGGCGCGATGTGCTCAGCACTTCTTCCAAATGAAATAGTACCATTTCCCCCTCATTAAAATGCAAAGGGTTCATATAACATACAGCAATAAAGCTGGCATGTCGAGGCAGAGAAGAGATAGGGAAAACCCCACTGAGCTCATCTCATTCCTCCATTACTGAGACCAGAAGGAATAGCGCCCTTCGACAGGGTAGATGCCAACAATATCGCTCACTCAATCTCCCTTATTCGGTTAGCTCTGTAAAAGTCAATCTGGCGCACTTGGCAAATCCATCCACAGCAGCGGCCTCCACAATCTGATAACAGTTGCAGGGGCGCTTGCTCTTGAAATCATTTTTTTCAGCTTTACAGTTGCACACCGCGCAAACAATGGCTCAGGCTCCCTCAGCCACTCAGAGAGGCTCGGATCATCCACTGCTTATCTGGGCCGCTCTCAGATTCACTTTGATTTGAGGGGAATTTCATGTTCAGTAGGTTCAGGATGAGCCCCGATTGTAGAAATTCAGGGGTCAGATTGGGATTGGTTGCGGCTGATAGTGGCCTCAGGTGCGGTGCAGCACATGTGGTGGAAGGTAGAAAGAAAAAACACTCTCTTACCAGCGTACAGTTCAGGACCATAGACAGCTCCGACCACCGGGTTCAGCTTCCAGCCTGGTGAACAGAGGAACAACAAACTCCACTGACAGCCAGAACTTAAAGCTTATTACTTTACAGGTTCCAGGAAACAGTTGGACACTCACCATTCGTGTAAGGGTTGGCCACTTTTTTGTTTGTCATCACTCGTGCTGTTGCATTGTTCACCTGTTCAAAGCCACAAACAAACGAGGCTCGTTATCGCTGACCTTCACATTTACTATCCAGATATGCAGGATGGACCGAAAGCAAGCAGCAAACCAAGACTAATAAAGGTAAAGTCATAAAATAATAGATAAATAAATAAATGATTATGTAAATGTTTGTAGCACTTTGGTGTGGATTCACCCATTCATGAATTTATTCTGCATTTCAATTTTCTTACAGATTATTAAAATACTGGAGAGAAGGGGGGGAAGCATGCATCAATTACCCACAGGTATGAATAAAAAAAAGCACATCCTCCACATTCAGTAATTGGTTGGATAAACAAATGGATTCCAAAAGACAAACACAGACAGTGCTTTGATTTTCTTCTATTGACCTGATGAGAATGACTCCGCTTGTCGTAAACAAGAGCAGAATTAGAGCAGGCAACACTAAACGATGATGACAGGGGGAATGCAGGTCTTCTCAGACCTGACAGGAACCCGGAGGATGATGGCATGCATTCATTCTGCATTGTCAGCTAATGATGGACAACTAGCGTGTCCAGGTTGACGTGTATGGATCCCGCATTCTACTGAGAACAAGTTATACGCACCATTATGCATTCATGCATCCAGGCACACGTACATTCAGGGGTGCAGATCTCCACACATACACAGCAGCCACATGCTAATGCACTGGTTTATAGGTAAGTTTAGGAGGCAGCAGGCAGGAAGTAGAAAAGGAAGGGGGAAAAAATGAAAGCACCTCTATTTTGCGTCCCTCTACGATTGTACCGTTTAGTTTCTCCCGTGCACGATCAGCATCTGTGCTTGTTTCAAAAGTTACAAACCCAAAGCCCTGAGAGCGCCACGTTAGCCATGGGTGGAGAAAAAGAGGAAGGAAAGGAATGGACACACACACACACACACACACACATTCGCACACAGAGGAGAAAGACAGGGGAAGGGAGGAGAGAAGGGAAAGAGAGGTGAGAAGACAGGAGTAGGTGAGCAGCGGCGGCGGCAGAGTCGAGTTGTAAGCAGCCAGATTAATTAGAGGCAGTTAGTGAGGCGTCGGGAAACAGCAAACAGAGAGACCCGAGGAGGAGAGGGTAGCGGTGACGTGACCTCGCACAACAACACCAACAAACCTGCCTGCTTTACCCAATTAAACAGCACAGCGCCGCAGCCACGGGTGAATGTCAGGAAGCAGTGGATGCAAAACACTGTGTTCGCTGCCATAACAGTTGTGTAATTATCTACACAACTTCAGCAGCGCGGCCACTCAAACGGTCCGCCTGCCTTTGAAGACGTGAGAGCGAATCCTCCGAAGAGAGGCGTTAACTTGATCTCTGACTATTTCTAATTCACTGCTCTAATAAGTCGGACATTTTTATGGAGGTAGAATTACACCGGCCCATTGATGTGAGAAAGTCAATGGTGTCACCGCAAATACCATCCTCTGTGACAGAGAGGAGCGAGGATATTGACCAAAATATACCCAACCTCCCATTTCTATCCCCCTCCCCCCAAACTCAGTCGCCCTCGCTCCCCTGGGGGGTTTGTCACTTCCTTGAGTTATGTGGACTGGGATACTGGACCTGAGCTCTACGGTGAAAGCATTAAGATATGCTGGCCAAACAAGTCCCATTCCTTTGCTTTCTATATATACTTCTGGAGGGTACGGGCAGGGGGAGAGGGAGCATGGCCGGCGCTGGCTGATAATTGCTTGAGCATGTAATACATGTGAGAGTGTGATCTCGTATGCATACACAGGATCTCCGGGCCGCTATTTCTAGCATAAATAACACGGGACCTGTCCTTGGGGAAAGAGAGATAAAGAAATAAATTCAAAAAAGGAATTGAGGGCAAAATTAATCCTTTGGACATTCACCCGACTGTGGTTACCCCCTCTATCTTTTTTTTTTTTATCATGCACAAATAATTAGCTTACAAGAGGGGCGAGTGGAGCCACCATTTTTCAAAGGAGACAAACATATTGAATGCAAATTGCCAAAGCTTCATAGGAAATAGATTGTTTATTAATGGCCTGGTAGGTTCATTATGTAGCACAGAGGGTGCGGGAGAGAGAGGCATCATGGGTAATGGCTTTGTAGGGCACAAACAATAAATGCTTGTTACGGCGGAGGAGGCAGGTTTATCCGGTGCTCAATCTTGTCTGGCAGAGGGGGCCGAGTGCAGCAGCGTCGCCTGGTTGCAGGGCTCCGTGCACGCCTGTATACGACCTAAACTACTCCCAGATATGAATGGGAATCAATAGTATTCATGCCTCAACACCCAGCCAGGGATCCTGTCTCCTTTATGAATGGAAAGCTGTGGAGCTTAGTACACTCTATTAAGTGAACGGCTGGATGAGTAGCACTCTGCTGTTCACACCACCGCAGGCTTTACCTGTCCATGGTAGGTGGTTAGGAGACTAATACTGCAGGAACGCAGCAGCACTTTGGTGTGTTTCTGGTGGATGTTGGTGCAGTTCAGATTATCTTTGAAATACATACATGCACGATCAAAGCTGTGCAAGAAAGACACGGTTAAAAATGTGATTTTATGTCAATTATAGCAAATATTTCAGCATTCCTGTACAGCAGACCTTAAAGGAGGTCTGTATTCTGTATTGTTCTTAATGTCAACAAATCCCTCAACAAAACCTATTATTCCTGAGTGCCAGAGCTCCAGTGAACACACCACTGAGTCACCATGAACACACACACTGTAGATTATTTAGATTCAATCCCACACACACCGTCCTGCTGCCAGAAATACCGACTGGAGCACCAAATGTGGATTAATCCGCCGCTGAAAATAGTCCCCAACAACAGCGCAGTTTAGTCTTGTTTAGGGACATTTTCTTTAGAAATCCTCATATCTGTGGCCCAAATTTTAAGATTTACATATTCACTGGGAACCAGTGGGTTGGTTTGGTCTTTTGATGGGATTTGTTAACAATAAGAAGTTATAACACCAGGCTTCTCCTTTAAAATCACAGACATTAATTGAGGGTTTGTCCAAAGCTCGAAATGTCAGTGACATTTACTCGTTTACTTTACTAACGTCCCAGAGAACGTTGCTCTTATCCTGAAACATCATGTATTTAAAAAGAAAAAAGCATCAAATCTGAACACGGGCTTCAAAGAGGACCCGGTACCTGAACGAGCAGTTTCACTTTCATAAGTTTGAGGACCTGCAGCCGGCTGGTGGATTAAGTGAAACCGCTCCATAATGAATTGATTGACAGGGCTAATGATTCACAACTCGGGTTAGAGCTGCAACAACAAAAACAATAGGGAGGGAGGGAGAAAGAGAAAGAGAGGCACGGTGGATGCAGCTCTCCAGGACCAGGCTGAGGGACCACTACTCTCAGCCAATGTACACACTACACTAATGCCATCATTAGGAAACAGAAGAAGTACATGGTAATGAAGCAGCTGGCGTTCTAGTTCACTTACCTTGGATCCTCGCTCATTAAAGATAATCTCCACATCTAAAATCTTTCCAAATTGCTGCAGAGAGAAAAGAAAGAGAGAAGAGTGGGGAAGAGATGGCGTTAGAAAGCTTCACTGACTGAATTCATGAGAAGGACGACTGGAGAAAGAAAAACCATTAAGGCGATATGGAAATGTTACTTTTGTGAGGAAATGGTGGTCAATTTGCATTTGTTAGCTCTGCAAACTGTTCTTGAAGCTGGCTGGCGCGCTTTAAAAAGAGAACTCGTAGCTGCTGCTTTAATGCATTTGTGTATTTCCATCAATACTGTGTGAAACGAGATCACAGAATCTGTAGAAACACAGGATCTTTGATTACATATCAGCATTTGTGATGTTTGTTTGCTTGTTTTAACACAAAGAGAGAAAAAGAAGCTTCAGTTTATATTTTGATGTTGTCTTGAGATGTGCGACACCCCCCCCCCCACCACCACCTTCATGGTCACCTGGGGAAATCTCACTTCTTCAGGTCTCCTGAGCAGATAACGGAGCTCCGACTTGCAGAAAGTTAGTTGGATGGGTTGTGTGTGGACGTTCCCATCCTTCTCTATGCCTCTCTCTGTGCTCTTCTTTATTCTCTCTTTGTTTGTGCGCTCTCGCAGTCAACAGGACCTAAGGGCCAGTCCCCAGGGCTTAACATGCTCCAGCCTTTCGATTTAACAGGCCGGCCTTCGGATCATTAGAAAACAGAGGAATGAAAGTAAACTGTAAGTTCCTCTAATGAGTGGAGTGAGAGCGACTTTTAATTGCTGTCTACAATGGCCGTATTATTTCATTAAAAGTAATTACCCTGTCAAGCGGTCCGCGTCGCTTTCATTTCGGCACAACAGGGAAGAAATGGGCCTTCCATGTGGTCGACGCTCAATGGGAATGGATGGATCGTTTGACTGAGCCACTAATGGGGGTTAGGAGGAGCTGGCTATTATCTGGCTGAAGAGAGTCGAGTGGGCTTTGAGGAGGGTGAGGGTTTATGTGTTGGCGTAAAACGCATGTTGCCTCCCAATTGAGTGGGTTATGCACCACACCACGCCACGCCACGCCACGCCACGCCACGCCACGCCACGTTAAAGGAAAAACAACGCCTGGTTGGTTGAAACCTGCTCTGTTGCAGCAGGATGTATCTCTGCCCCTATGTATTCCCAAAAGGAGGTTCCATAGATTCCACACATCTGGCTCATATGGAGTTTGGCTTCATTGATTCGAATGGGAAGCGCTGGCTCCATCTCACACACACACACACACACAGGCATTTATGTCCCAGCGTGAAGCCCCTTTCTCGCCTGAGATGACAATGCTTCCCCCACGCAATGTGCAGATGCTAATTGTTTTAACCGAGCGTAATGGGCTTGTGGCGTCGATTAATTAGTTTCAGAGGAAGTCGTCTTTGTGGATTTCCACATGGCGCTGGGGACTGCTCGCTGCTCACCAGTGATCTCATGCACTTCCATCCACACCCACCCACTCTCACACACACACACACACACACAGACAGAAACAGCTGCATCAGCAGCACCGATAAACAATAGCTTCAATGGGAGGAGTCTCCAGAGGGAGGGCAAGGGAGACTGACGTCATCTAACAGGCTGCAGCTAGATCCATCCCCGCATCGACTGTGAACAGGTAATAATCATTATGTAAGGAACAGAAGCATTCACGAGCTGAAGGACCAGTTTTTACATTCCAGCTGAGCATCTTGCTAATTGTGCTGCTGCATTAAGACATTTAAATGTTCCCATTCCTCTCTCTGGTACAACACGTATCTTCATATTCACGTATTTTGTACATAATAAATGTATTACATGTATAAATGTTAGGAAGTAACGCTGTGCAGAATCATTCTGCACTTAAAATAAATGATGGTGAAATAGAATATATTGCTGAATCTAAAAATGTCACATGATTTGTAGTTAAGGAGCAAAACGTGGACTTGCTTCCTTTCTCCTAAATGAAATGAAAGCGCACTGTATTTCCAACAAACAAGGTCGAGGCCACTGGGCCTCCACCTTTGATTAGCTTGAATATCTTTAAGCTCTTCAGAAGCCTATAATTATACCACAGCAGCAGTGTATTCAAACAGAGTGCCAGTGTGGAGCATGTTCAAGCACAGCAGTCAGTGCGGCAGCAGGATGGGGGGTTGGGGGGGGGGGCAGAGGTCCTGATTGCTCGGTGGAATACTCTAAGAGCCCTTACATGCACCGGGAGAAGCACTGCTGAATAACCCAGTCGCACAAACGAGGGCACCCTCGAGCAGCGCAGCATGGGCGTCGCACGGAGCTCATTCGCTCGCTCACTCGCGCGCACTCGT
>JAVQJD010066501.1:0-19495 GCA_036023655.1 Nannoperca australis | reverse complement strand
TTTTCCCTGTAACTTTTTTTTAAATAATCCCCCCCCCCCCCCCCCCCCCCCCCCCCCCACACACACACACACCGCACGCGCATGCTGTTACCAACTGGAAACCCGATCAAATAGGTTGCACAGTTATATAACTGCTGTAATGGCTCTGTGGTGAATGTCAGCGCATTTTCAAGTCACTTCTGTCACGAATTATTACAAAGTTATTCAGCGTGAAGCTGCTCTTCGTGGGAATATGGCTTAAAGCTTCTTTTTTTTAAATATTTCTTATTTGAATGCTGAGCGCGAGGTTCTGATGTGGAGAATGACAGGGCGGCAGATGTCGACGTTTGTCACATTGTGGATTATCCACCAGGCTTAATCCATTACCACGTTTTTATTATTATTATATTTGATCCATTAAAATGGTTGCGCGCGCACACGTCGTGTTGTTTTCTTTCTTTCTTTCCTTTCTCATGCCACAAGTCCGTTGAACAGTCGTGTAAAGCACAGCAAAGTACACAGCGCTGTTGTTCTGTGCGCACCGCTGCTTTACCGTCATGGAAATGGCTCCAGTGATTTCAAACAAAGCTCAGGGCACGCTTGCACAGAGCCTATCAATTATTTACATCCAGCGCATAGACTACTGTAGGCTCACATTGTGCTAAGCATTGCAGAAAGTCCCCCCCCCCTCTCCCTCAGTACAAATGAATGGAAGTTGGTGCTGTTGAGGGTAAGGGTTGCACTGCAGTCGGGCTAAAGAGAAACCTGCATTCATTAATTTCACCCCAACTATAAGTTCCATGTTGGCATGCAGGCGAACCTCCACACAGCCATCAAGGCACACTAGTGCTCCCAATGAAATGGATTTATGAGAAAGCATTCACAGTTCACTGCATCCGCCTGCCGCTGCTCTTGTTTCAGAGGACTCTGAGCGGATGCAGCGCGCCTCCAGAGATAATGTTCCTCCTTTTTGACAATAAGTCAAGAAGTGATGGGGTTTTGTCAGTCTCTGGTGTATACATACAGAATTTATTAGTTATTTACACGGACTCAAACAGGAAATGGGAATTTACGAGACATGCATCTTAAATTATGCTCAAGATATTTCACACAATCCATGTGTATTTGAATAAATAGCAACTGACTTTGGTCTTCTAAGATAACAGGCTCTGAGCGTTGAGATGACCACCTTTTACATTTGTAAGCAAGAAGGACCTTTGAACTCGCGTTGTGAAATATTTCAGATATTCACATGTCCGATCATTGCAGATCATACACTTAAAGCACCAGAGGCAAGGCACTTTGCAGATGTTGTTGAAGAGTGCCGAAGCAGCACACTCTGACCCCAGGCCTGCTGGGACTTGAAAACCTGGTTAGGCAACAGCGTATCTGTTTCCAGTGAGAGGCTCATTTTTGTGAAGTTATGTAACGGTGCGATTGTGCAGGTGAGAGCAGGACGAGCTTCATGTTAACACGTCTTCACCGCGACAAGTTCACAAATGTAGCTACAAGGTGATCGTGTGGATGACTTCAACGTTTTCTCCGTGTGCATGCTCGCTGTGTGTGTTTGATCTCGGGAAGTGATTGTTTCTTATCCATTTTTCATGAAGTTGCAGTGGAGAAACGCATCAGGCACGTGTGTGGCGTGGATTTAAGCTTTGCCAGAGTTGACGGACGTTCAGAAAGTTGAGCTTGCTTGTTTCCAGCGAGCACATAATCATGCTGTCTTCAGATAAAGGACAGGAGTAGATCCCTTTCAGAACCTATTACTTTGCAGTGGTACAGCGTGAGTTGAGTTAATCTACGACGGGACACAGCATACTGGACATCTTAGCAAAACAATGATTCGTGTTTTTTTTTATTTGGGTTTAAAGCCTAAATGAATCCATAACTGAAATGTATTTTCCGTATGTTAGTAGTTATTGGCCCGAGTTCAGAGTTTACTCTTTTATTTACTGCTACATTACTGGTGATTACTGGAATATGTCAGCTGAAGGGGGCATTAACTGCAGTCTTTACTGCCTCACTGTGAAGATTTAGCAGAGAAATCACGTGATATCGCTTAATCACAAACATTTGATGGGATTTTAAAAAGAGTTTGGATAGTGCACCCTGAAAGAAGTGTTCTGTTGTGAGAGTTTAGGGATGTACGAGCACACACACACACACACACACACACACAGTCCAGGTGACGGCTCATTTAAGATCTCATGCTGTCTGCCGGTCCCTTGCCCCCTTTGATCCCGCCTGTGTGCTCGGTGTGTTCGGTCTGGCCGTGCTCCCGCTTTTCTTTTTCCTCAGAAAACGAGGGTCATGGGGTCCCAAAGGCACGTTTAACTGATCAGTGTTTCAGTGATCGTCTCTGTGTGAAACCCTGAAGCTGAAATCATTTATAACAAGGGCTGAAATGACTCATTTCATCTCAAACATTTGGGCTCTCAGGGGACACACAGGCATTATGACTTTGCTTGTTTTGCTGGACCGACAGTCCAAACCCGGATATCCTCCGTTAACAGTGATATAAACCTGAGTTGAATGTTTTCAGACCTGCTCTGGTACTTCATTAAGTAGACATGCTGAGAGGGCCTATTAATGGAGTACTTAAACCCGTATTTCATTCATCCTGTTCTTTGTTTAATATGAAATTAAACTCTTACATGTACCGTACATTTGTCCATTACTTTATTTAATGGTGCTATTGCTTTAGTGCCGTTGTCCTGCAGCATTAGCTGCTTTGCCTGGATAGCACATCCTTGTGAATGCTGCACTCAAAGCAATCCAACTTGAACTGGACATGAATAATCTTACTTTCCTATTCTTTGACCACTAAGATACTTGTTGTTTTGTTCTGGCACAGCTGCGTTTGTGAGATGGAAATAGGAGGTTTGTGAGAACGTCTTTATTCCCCAGTGCGAGGCATTGAGAAAACTATTGTAATGGCCTCCGCACCAAAAAGCAGGTATTGTGTCGCCACCAGTATGGACACATTTCAAACGATGCTCTGCCTTCAGTGATGCACTCTTATCTCGCACGGATCACTCTTTTCACTCTCTCTTCTCCATTACCGATTGTAAAGAAACTCCATGTTGCGAAAAGGTTTTCTCGAAGCACATTGTGTTTATTGTGCCAAAGTGCATGTCGTCACAAATATCTGCTACATTTGAAACAGAAGTTAATTTGTCAACACACCATAAGCATTATGGGTACGAAAGAGCTCTATTTGTGCTGACGTGGCTGTGGTTTTGATCTAAATGCTGTTTTTTAATGAGAAAAATAATTAACTGAGTAGTTTGTCTTTCCTTTTCAGACCTGGTCTGAAAAAGGGCATTTTTGTCATCACTGTGAACTGGCACACAACATGACCTACAGGCAGCTTCCGTTCTACAGAGAAGCTGCATCAGACTCGGCTGAATCCTGCTACATAGCGCTTTGGCTCCGAGTCAAGTGTGTAGGAGCCCTGGTGATGGAAAACAGGTGTTGAAATGGACTTGTTCTCCCTCTGTACCCCCCCCAGCAGCCTCTCCAGCTATAATGAAGAACAATGGCTTTATTCCTGAAGAGAGGGGACCCCCAGTGACCCCTCTTCCTCCTCCTCCCTCCTTCCCCTGCCAGTCTACGGCGACTCTGCCGGCAAGCCAACAGATGACTGGGCTGGGTCGCATCTGGCCTCTGTGCACTTAGTGTAATCAAAGAGAGGAAAAAAGGTTTATGGCCTGCTTGTTAGTGTGCCGCCAACTGACGGGATGTCAAGTAAGCACCCGATTTCAAATCTCTTGAGGGGTTGGGGAGGGAGGGTTGAGAGGGTGGGCGTGGGCGGCAATCTGCCACTCTGAAAGCAGCCCTACTGGCCTAGGTATCGAGCTATGCTGCCCTGTGCAGGTCGACAATCTGGCTCCGAAACAGGTGAACAGCCCACGTGATTGGGCAGAACAGCAAAGACAGAGACAGAGATAGTCCAGGCTGCCGACAGCTCACTCTCTGTCGATTAAGCAGTTGTATAGACTCCGGTTAGATTCATCTCTGGTGATTCTCTGCCGGCCTGTAATGCTGCCTCCTTCACTTCTTGTTTGTTTCAAGGGCTTTTCCCTTTTTAGTCTGGTCTTCAACAACTGACACATGATTAGTCGGAGTGAGGTCAGGTGACTTGGCTACAAAATAAAAGCTCTATGTTGAAGATCATTGCCATGTTGACCTGTTATACGATATGGGGCACTATTGTCTAGAAGAGGCTACACGTCCTTCAACACCCTTTAAAGGGTAACTCTGGTATTATTTAACCTGGGGTCTAAATGGCTAATGGCTACCACAAGCTTTGGAACTGGTCCAGTAGATCGTTTGCGCTGGCATCCGCAAAACATCGCTGCAAGTAGTCCTTTTTGGACAATTTGTGCCCTTGAAATGTGCATCCACTAAAAGTGCTTGTTTTTGCTACCTACAGGCTCAGACTGTTGTTCTAAGATTCTGACATAATAGAAAGGATCCCTACCTTTTCATTAAAGGTTAAGATCCTTTTTTGTTTAACCAGAAACAGGAAGTCTTTAAGGAAAAGTCTTTCTCTGAAATCTCACGAGAGGTTGAGTTGTTGCAAGAAGACTCCTCAGAGTTGGAAAGTCATGGCGGAGAATTTACCTGATTTTGACAATTCAGATGAGGCGTTTGAATTTGATGGTCATCCCAGTTTATACACGTCTTCCTCACAACAACCTCTTGCGAGATTTCAGAGCGAGACTTGTTGCTGGCTGAAGCGATCTACTGGACTAATTCCAATTTTCTACCCATTAGTCATTTAGATGGTTTACGCCGACATAATGTCCTCATGTTAAGTTATGGCTCAATAGTCTTGTTTGCTTTCTTTGACCTTAAACCCATACATTTGATTCTTTTCACCCTGATGGTGATGCTTTGTTGTTTCTGTAACCTCGTATGCTTTCATCAGGACTAAGAAGTGATGTTGTGCTTCAGTCAGGATCTGACATTAATTTAAAAGAGTGGCACCTGCAGCAGCTGGGCTCCAATTCTGTTTATTGCCGTGGAAACCACACAAGTGCTGCCTGGACGAACTTCAACAAACCTAAATACAACCTCATGAAGCCATACTGGTGAGTTATAAATGGCAAACCATCCATGGCTCCTTTTGCCTGTTGAACCGATTTCATCAGCAGGCTGTCAACTGGAAACACACGTTTTAAAATTCAAAGTGTTTCTCAACATGAATATATATATTTTTTATTCTCTGTCATGGAGAAAGAACAAAAAAAATAACACTGTGGCCTTTTTTTATTATTGTGAAGCAAAAGAAGGAGACCCGGCAACATCAGAGAGCAGCCTCGGGCAGGTGGATCTGCCCCGAGCCTCTGACACATGGAAGCAATCCTGACCAAACACTGACAACTGGGTTAACACACACACACACGTATATGATCACAATTCAAAAAAACGAACAAAATGTGACTACAGAATATAATTATAATTATACAATAATAATTGTATAAATATTACGTATGTATAAAGATGATTATGGCTACTGTTGTAGCTGTAATGCTTGAAATCATTAAATAAAGGTGGACATTAGTGCAGGCTGTGTATAAAAAGAGTTCAGAGAATTCAACCCCAGTTTATTTTTCCCACATTTATAGTACGGCTGGTTGAATACATTCACTACGTCAGTATAATGCATGTTTTCACAGTGCTGCAGTAATAAGTGCAACAATTCAGTATAAAAGCAATGAGTAAACATGTAGTTATATTTATTTATTTGTGGATAAATGTATGGATCATCGCAGCCATAACATGGAGGGTCATGTGAAGGAGCGTGGTTGGCTAATCTAATCTGTAGTCCCAAGTGAACCATTGTCAGTCACAGCAAGAAATGATTTCCATTTCGATTTTTTGAATTTACAAAAGACAGACGTGTCCTTCTGATTGCTCTCTTCCTCCCAGTTTGAGGCCTTCATCATCTTGCTCTGCTGTGGAGTCACACGGAGGCATTGCTTGCTGTAATTGGGCCCATTTTGCCTGCGTTCACAGATACAATGCTGAGTTCAACAATGAATGAATAAGGAATCAATGCATATCATTTGTGCTTTCAACCAAATAAACAATACAGCTGGTGTTCTGCTGTAATCATCTGAGGGGAAATGAATGCCCTTCTCACTACAATACAGGTATGCATCAGCCAGTGCAGCACAGTAGGCTTGAGAGATCTGGGTCCTCCTATCTTTCATTTTACATAACTCTGAAGCTTGTATTACATTTCGGTAAATTTGCTCCTGATGAGACCCTTCAGGCTCTCGCACTGTCTCCTATAGAACTGGATCACGTCTCCCCACTGTGCTCAGTTCCCGTCCTTTGTCTCATCTATTGTAACTCTGTCTTGACTGATATTTTCTGCACTAATGCCAGACAACTGCTGCACAATAACGCACCATCTCATTTTCTTTGTGTCCTAGTTGGATGATGCGGGGGGGGGGGGGATCTTGCCTGCTGAAGTACAATGGGGGCCTCCCTTGTGCAGAAATTGTAGATTGTAAGGGTATAAAGTACCACTTGGTTCACCAGAAGTAAAAAGCAAAAGTTAGGCTATGATCACACTACGCCACGGTCCCTTGACTTCAGCTTCACCACCACTAAGCTTTCGCTTACCTCTTCTATAAAAGCCTTTTGGAAAGTTTGAGGTAGAATACTTTGCAAGAGTGCGAGTATAACCACGACGAGGCTGTAAAGGTTGGAGTTTCTGTGTTTGGCGTGATGGCGTTTAATGTCCCCAACAACCTCTGCAGTCTCATTTGCCAGTCGTCAGCAGCCGTCTCTTTGAAGGCATGTAAAAGCTTCTGCGTTCATGATTGGGGTATTTACTGATGCATTTTACGTCCCAGAAGAATATGTGAAAGTCTCTTAAGCTTGTGTTAACCACACACCTTATTTCAGGCATCTAACCCCAAACCCATTCAGAAACTCAGTGACTTTGAGACGAGGGAACCGGAAGTGGATACACTCAAAACTTAACTCATTTGTGGGTTTTTGGGACTATACAGGGCTTTTTAAAAACAATTTATTTATACTTGTGAGCTATCGATACATATTATACGTGCTCATATTGATGTAAATAGCAGCCTGTGATATTATCCATGTGAATGCCACTGTTACACCTGTGGGTAATAACAAATTTAACAAAATTGCAATTTTATAACGCAATAAATTAGTTGAGTCATAAGTGTTGTCTTTCCTTTTTGGTTTGAATATTCCTTGGAGCAGGCTAGCTCCTGATCAGGCTGTCGGGTTCTGTTGCTTACCAGTATGAAAAACAGAGTTAAAGCAAAAATTGCAAGTTGGCATCAGAAACGGAGTCTTTTGCCCAGTGAGTCTGTTCAGCATTTGGAACAGTAAGAATTGGCAGCAAACATCTCATTGATGAAGACTAAAGAGGATGCTCAATGTGTGAACTCTGGGTTTTCCTGACTCTCAAAGCACCTTTTTTAGTGGAATTCTTTGCACGTTTGCAAATCTAGAATTTCTATGGGGAGATTTGGCCGGGAGTAAGTAGCATTGTCTTTATTATACTCGGTCTTAATTTGACCTCGTCTTCTATTGCAGATCACAATACGATGTGAAACACTAAGACATTGTTTGCATCAAACATGTAATTTTTCCGGCATCTGTCTTTTTCAAAATTCTTACTGGAAATAGGTGTGTACAGTTGGTTTGTTTATTTCCCAGAACACAATTAATCAGGCCCTCGGAAACAACATTTCAGCAAGTAGGACAAACCACCCCCTGCTCTCCATCAGCCTCTGATCTGACAGACTTTGAATCCAGTTCCCAGTGAAAAACCTCTTACTTGAAGAAAGCACAACTTACAATTGGATGCTGCAAGTTTGGTGATGTCGTTTTCCTTTTATCCTACAGATAAATGCCCACAGAAAACACATGCTAGATGTGGTTGCTCCAGTATAAGCGACAATCGAGTTTGATAGCAGAACATATTTCAGTTGGATGTCTTTTTTGGCTTTTGTTACAATAGAAAAAGCAAGTTCTCCTGTTGACCCACCCCCCGGCACTCACATCCAACAACCACTCGGGGAGAAATCCCATCCAGCAGGCTGCAGATACCAATTTGTCTACCAAAAGGAGAAAAAGCCGAGTGCCTGGACACCATGCTCCCTCACAACTTTAATGCAGGAACAGCACTTGGAGCCCAGGCCTCTTTTCACCACGTCATGGCGCTTTGCTTTTTGATCCCAGGACAAGCTGCTGTTGTCCATCCATCAAGTTCTTTGTGAGTGTGACTGTGCGACGAGTTTTCCTTAGCCCAGCACTTCATAAATAATGTTTGTAGTTTTCCTCTAATTAACAGCAGACCAAATGCAGTGCAGCCAAAAGACAGTTTGCTCTGCGCAGGGGGTGGAAGACGTCCTGTGAAATGTAGGACATCACTGAACTGAACTTGAAATAAATGAGGCAGACTAAGACAAAGTGTCTACTGTTGCAATTGCTACAGAAAAATCCTGAATAAAGTGATGCTGTCAGATTGATGGGGTCTGCTTGGTTCAAAGAGGACAGTGTATTTGTGTGTTGTGGGTCTTTAAACCAGACGTCGGCCGCTCCCCCCCGACTTCACATACTCTCCTTAAGCAGTGGATCCTACTTTTAAATGAGCTAAAATGTTCAGTAAGCAACTCTTTATTTTAGGTTTTACTGAAAGTTGTTTGAAACACCATGGGAAGGGTATGTGTCTCCGACTGAAAATAGGAATGAAAGAAAATGTTTGAACCCGGCCCCATTTTTCCAAAGCAGTTCCTGCTGCTTTGAAGTGTGTAGTATTTGTTGGGCTTCACTTGGCTGTCAGATTAATACCTTTTCGACTGAAAATGAAAATGGGTGAAGGAGCAGTTAATCCGCATAAGAATATTTTTTTGAAGATGAGAAGCTGCGAGTCTAGCAAACTGTCTGCGTATTGATTGGTTGTCTGGCATTGCAGAGTTGACCTGACATGCCAGGATCATTTAATTCCCTCTGCATTGCTGATTGCTAAACACAATCCTGGCTTATCTTAACATTTCTTCTGTGAGTTACCAGTTATGACGATACAATACCTGCAACATGGGAGTACCTGTAAAGTTGAAAAAGAATAATGTTGCATTCTGAATCTGTGCATTTCAGGGGACACTGACCTTTTTGAAAGTGTTTACTTGAGGTGGTATGGTTTATTTTCTATTAATAATGGATCAGTGATGGAATTATGTTTACTTTAAAGGAGGTAAATGTTGTCAGCGTTCCCTACGGGCAGTGCTTGACAAGTACGCTTATTTTGAAGCTATCTGAAGTGACCTTACCAACAGAATCATTAATGTTACAGTTCTACAAACCTTGTACCCATGCAGCCTCTCCTCAGAGGCAGTCATGGTTTTACACTTCTGTCACTAAAAGTCCCACCGATGCCACTGTAATATAATTCTCTGCAGGCTGACAGAGGTCAGTTCTATTTATGTAACCCACAATCTCAAAGTGAACTTTCCAATCTTTACAACATAAGACATCTTGTCACTCTTCGTCCAGAACCCCCTCCCCTCCAAAACCCCCCAAAACGTTTAATGCTGAAAAAAAGGGAGATGTAGGATTATTATATGCTATATGGCTATTGTCTAACCTCCAAACCTTTTTTTTAGTTTTTTAATTTGGCATGATTGACCACAAGCAGAATGGCTCTTGTCACTTTACATACAGTGACTTCTGTAGTTCATGATCCAAGCTTGTCATATTGAAATCTGAGACAATGTGCTTGCTTACCTCCGCCTACGTGGCCACTTAGCGTGTTCCTGTCACTGTCAAGTCTGACCTGTTGAGCGATGCTAGCGGAGGATGGTGTTTCTTTCTCCACGTACATTATATCACCTCCTACGCCAGAACGATTGGCCAATAATTGTAGCTTAAGAGGCTCTATTAGTGCTTCTTGATGGCCTTATAACACCATTAAACCTCACATGTATCAGACATAAGCTTCACTTAAGTGGGGCAAGAATCTGCCAAGTTTATACTTAAAGTCTTAGTGACGCCAATGTTTCAATACCTTTTTTTTTTAATTGATTACAGTGAAAGCAGCACTCATTTGGCCTTATTTCCCTATCTAATTGGTCAGCCGTGTCAGGGTGTGTGAACGATGTGGTTACAGTTTAGCCTCTATGTATGGACATTCCTGACACCATAACATCTGTTTTCCTTCCATTCATATAAACCTCCTTGCTGACTTTGGTCTTTTGAGGACCTTTCTTGGATATTTGCATCATACACACTCCCCATACAAGCCAAACTACAAGTTACCTGTGGTAAAAATCTAGGCGGATAAGCAGCAAAGTCATTCCTGCTTGAAACGGGTGTTTCAGTGAGTTGAGGTTTTGTTTTTTGTTTCACATTAAGTGGTTTGAGCTGCTGACTGGGATTGATATGGATGGTTGGATAAAACGATTTTGAAGGCTGCCACTTATTGTTGTTTTCATTATTGTTGAAACAATAGATTGATTTTTATTTTTTACTTGGGATAAACCAATCAATCACCAACCACCTGTCAAAAAACTCATACATCACACATATTTGAGAAGCAATCAAATGTTTTAATTATTAAAATTTGGCCTATATAATTAATTTTTTCATCAGTTGACTGTTTCAGTACCAAACTTGTCAACCGTTCTTAACAGATTAGATCTAAAGTGTGATGCCACCACTGCCCCATATCTGTCAGTGTGTTATAATCAACTGGAGCACATAGAAGCACCTGCAAATATGTAAGGCATGTTGTTGTGCGATTGCTGGTTCCCAGTGCGCCAGTGATGGGAAGCAGTGTTACAGCATAGTTGCAGTTCATTCAAGGTTAATACAGTTGTTAGTCCAAATTGAGGTGTGTTTATCAGAGCTGGCTGGTTGTATTGGTAATGAACTGGTGATTGTTTTTTCAGTTGTTTAAAATATATTCTCTGGTCGGTCAATAATATAAAAAAACAAAGAAAAAGTAGCATAGTGTGATAGAGCACATCAAACAGTAAAAATCTATCTATTGTGTCCTGTCATCCGCAGATGGTGCCACTTCAATTTCCTTTCTATTTTGTCACGCTAATGTGCTGAAAGATGACAAGGGTGGGTCATTTCAGAGCAAAAATAGCAAAGGCTGAGTGCGACAGCTATGTCAGTCTGCCTTCTATTTTGTCACACTAATGTTTGGAGAAATGGCGACTGTGGGTCATTTCAGAGAAGAAATGGAGAAGGTAGTAGACTGTGACTTTGGGTCGAGCGCTGCAAAATTTCCAAGATTGAATCTCCTACTATTCACTGTAATACTGCGCTGAGCGCTGAGCACGTCATGTAGAACTGCAACATGCTGCCCATTAATCATATGGAGTCACATTAATAATTGAAAACTGTGAGCTCTCTCAAGTCCTGAAACGCCGGACACCATCTGGGCATTCGTGCAACAAGAAGTGGATGGACATTTTTAAAAGTGAGCATATATTCTTGAAAATTTGAATGATTATTTTATAATTTATTTTTCTTGTGGTTCCAATATGTTGCACGCGTGTTAGTTTCATGCTCTAAGTGCACATACAATTGAAATGTTGAGGTCTAAAAAAAGAACATTGACTTGGTGTCCTAGAATCTTAGATTTCAAAAGTTTTTATTTTAATTTTTTTAAAATGACATTGAGCTTAAGGACAGTGATTCATTAGTAAGCAGTACAGAACCAGGCAGAGAAATTGCGCCTTTGAGTGCATGGTTGTTTTAATTAAATATCAAAATGACCACAATTAATCAGCTGGCAACAGGCTTATTGAGTTCTTGATTTAAATCCCTCACCTACTTTACCCCTCACTTATTAAAGATGCCTGCAACAGAGCATTAATTGAAATGAAGATTGAATAACAGCCTGTGATAGACTTGTGACCTGTCCTGGATAGCTGTGTTCGGGCTCTACACGTCTGATGTAATTTTAGTAGTAGGACTTGGAATCAAACCCCAGCATTTTTGGTACTGACTGAAATGTACTCAAACATGGCATTTAATGGCTGGTCAGTTTAAGTATGTTAGGATATATTTTGACCATTTGAATACCACTGCAGCTGGTATTCTCCCCTGGGCCCCAAACCATCTTCTTTTGGCCCTGACCTCCAGATAGATTTATATGCCAGAAATATGAGAGCAGCATAACACATTGATGAATGCTGATTCATTCATTTTGTCAGCTCTCATAAAATGGGCATGGATGGGCATCAAACGCATGGCAGCGTATTCACTCAAAATGCAGAACAATGCAATGTACCCTGGTAATTCTGTCTGTAATTAAGGCCTGCTATCTTTCACTCTTTTCTTCAACTACATAAATGGAAAAACTTAGTTTTGTTGGTTCTGATTAGTTTATAAAGCTCACTGCTCACATTAGTCAAATGGAGACTCCTGTGATGCCACACAGATTGAAGCTGCTGGGGCAAGAAGCAGTGTTCTGCAAAAGCTGACGCAGCCACTTCCTATATGATTTTGAGTTTGTGCCAGCGAGTAATTTACCATGGCTTAGAGAGCGACAGTGTGTTTCCCACTGAAATTAATGAGCAGTTGGAACAATTGCACTTGGCTTAATGGAAGTTTTAGCTCGAACAAAAAACTTTTAAAATAACTTGAGTGCAGTTTTGTCATATCTATTTACTTAGGCACTGACTCTTGACCTGAACTTTTAGACATTTCTTTAGGTAGATTCCCTGTAGTTCTAGTTCTGTTGCTCTTCCTGAGGTTTCTTTCATTTTTAATTGTTAGTGGGGTTTTTTTAGGGGGGGGGGTTCCTTATCTGAATCAGGCATCAAAGGATAGTCAGATTTACAGATTGTAAAGCCCCTTCAGGCAAATTTGTGTTCTTGGACTATGTATCTAAAATTGACTTGACTAGCTACTTATGCTGTAGAGTGTTTGATTTTAAAGGCTTGTTTTTCAAAGATAACTTTATCTTCTATTCTGTCAGTAACTGCCTTTTTATAGGCACTTTTTTGAGCAAACCTAGTTATGTTTATCATTAAGGCCATAACTACCATCAAAGCCAATGAGGTTATATTCTCTTTTTGTTTTATTTAACTAAATTGATTTATATATTTTCTGCAAATTTAAGGGTCTTAGTCGGGCTAATATTGGACCCATGACATTCCTCTGTATTTCTAAAATCCTTCCATGGGCCTGGTTTTTACCAAGATTGCACTACTTTAAGGTCAATCCAAAAATAACTGAATAAATAAATGCATTTGCATATTTCCTCTAGACTTTTAATCCTGGTAATGCGGAGAGGACTGTAAAATAGTTTTTGGAAGGATGGTGAGGTTGAACCAAAGAGAGCTTCAGTATTATCCTGGCCATGATGACAAACATTGGTGTGATGTTGGAACATATTATAGAATGGATTAGGTGTGGATATTAAAGTCTTGTGTTGACAGTGGCAGGATTGGGACAAGTTCAATGTGAGGAAAAGTGGTGCGACAGAGTGATTATTTTCACAGCACTCAAATCTGGTCCAGATGTTCAAATTAGCAACTCTGGCAAGCCTGTGTGGTCACTGCGCTCCTGTCGTTGGCAATACTACACCCATCATGCTAACAACTCTATTATATAACTGCTGACTTTACTCGCCTGTAGTTTAATGATAGCCATCTCTATTTTCAAGTCCAAAGAGGACAGGCCTGGTAGATATTTCATCCCTTAGCCCCCCCTCTCCAACCCTGCACAGCCCCTCATTGCAGGCTTCCTCTGAAGTTTTGTTTTATTAAAGTTCCTGCATGTATGGCAGCACGATCAGGCCCCCCTCAGAAACAAGGGGATTATGGTGCACCCGGGCTAGTCTTTGAGAATAATCAGTCAGGCCTGTGGAGAGGCAGCCTGGTAATTTCCCCTACTCGAACTGCCATCAGTGTAGCATCACCATGTTCCTGCATGGAATAAATAGTGCATCAGTCAGCCTCAGCTCTTCATGCTGGTTTCACTGCCTGCCAGTGTGTGCATGAGTATGCATAGCCTGCAGCCATCAGTAACAGCAAGGCAGTCATAGTAATTTAAAAAAAGGAAACATTTGTTTTTATTTTACAGAAAAAGCACTATTTACAATTCATAAACCTTTTATAAAAAAACTAATAACTAAAAAGTACAATATGTACCATACGGTATAACAGTTTTATTTTTTTGGTGCCTGTGTATTAAAGAAACAACTTTTAATACTGATTGTTCTTATTTTCATGGTTTCCTCCAGTTATGCTGCACGAAACCCTGACTTTTAGCCTTGTGCTTATGATTATTAACCTTGTTAAAGGGTTGCTGCTACTGCCAATCACACTGAGAATCAACACTCTACTCAATATCTGTTTGCAGCTTTCAGCTCGTTTGTGTTCCTGGTCCATATGTTGACAGTGGCTGTCCCACTGGCAGTCTCGGATAAATTAAGAGAAAAACCACTATAAAAATGCATGTAATTGACTCCAAAAATGGAAAACCTGGCATGAACATTTAGGGTAAGGGTGCTTACCTAATGGTATTAGACTAACCTTTTCAGTATTCATAGTTATATAACACTGCTCATGCAGTTTGCGCTACAGAATTGTTCATGCTCGAAGCTAAAGCGTACACCTCACTCTTTTTAGAAACACCGTGATTTAGTATTTTTTTTATTTTTGAATGGGGGAGCAGGTTGCCCTACAGTCAGTCAATGTCTTTTCTTTCTTTAAAAGTACTAAGTGTAATCTGATCTCTTTGAATCTTCACAAACGGCCGCAACACCCCCCAACCTCATTTGAACTTGTTTGTCTTAATGCATTGAGTCTATAGAAATGTATTGTGGAGGGCAAGCCAAACATTCACTATCCCACTGCTTCCATATTTAGATGCTTTGAACCGCTTTGGATAACGTATCTTGGCCCGTGCATGACTAGGATTAGGCTGGCTTCTCTACTCCCCAGGTTGAATTAATCTATTACTAATAGGCTCCATACTGTTGCCAACTGATGAACTATTTTAAGGTCTGTTGGATTTTGCAGTGTGTCATTGCAATAATACACGATATCAGTTAAAATGTAAAATTGTTCATTAAATATGTATTCCTATCTTATTGGTTAATATTTCACATCCAAAAGCCAAAAAAAGGTTGAAAATTGAAATTTGTAGATTATTAGGCGAGCTCGTGAAGTTAAGAGCTGCTTCAAGTAGACTATACTATACTGTACTATACATACTATAAATGTGTGGACATCAGAACGTTTGTCTAGCTTTACACTGCCCATTTGAAGGAAATTGGGAATTTTGAATCATACCCTTAATTGGTACTTTATTCCAATCCCCCTTAATTTTATTGAAGTGTAATGAGCTTTACTGCTATAACTTGCCGGTAACAATTGCTCCACATCAACCTGCTTTTTATAAAACCTTGTTTGAGACTTGAGACCAAATTAACCAAAGTAAAACCTGCAGATTTTAAATAAACCGTTGCAGAGATACTTGTTATCAATGCACCAATAAACAAAAGATGGTAAATACTATGGCGAGCTACACTGGTGCCAAACAAAGCTGACCTTTTCTTCTAGTCACATACAATTGCTCACACTTCTCCAAGCAGCAAACTAAACCTTATGGCTCCCTCCCTGCACTTAGCCTTCATCAAATATTAATCATTTCCAAGACATTGTGGCTTCGTTCACACTGTGGTAAACTTATCTGAGCTGACAGAAATATGGCCTGAGCTGTGGTGCTTAGCACTTGCTAATTTTTTTTTTTTCTCTCAACCCAAAGGGAGCGCTATGTACACATTCATTAGCATGATGCTGCTTGCTCTCTCTCATCTAGTCTGCTTTCAGAATGCTACTTGAGCCTATTAGAAGCCATTAATTCCATCTTGTCATTTAATGTTAGTGAGGTCTTTATGAGATCGGAGACTAGGTGAAGATGTGTCTGAAAAGGTGGTCAAAATAGAAGCATAAATGGTAGCAATAATCGTAATTTAGTTCAAATGTACCACGTCTAGCTCAGTGATTTGGGGCAGTGTAGCAGAGAATTATTTCTCTGGCAAAACAACGTTTTGGAGAGATGAAATAACCTTTTTACTTTTCTTAAATTTTTGTGGAACAAAACAAAATCCTTCCAGTGAAATCTGCATGATACTGCATGAAGATGGACCTTTCTCTGTGTGTACAAAGCTATTTGTTGGGTACTCCAAGCAGCCTCCTGAACCCCTACTGCGGGAGGCCCTGTATTTGACATCGAACATGTTTCCACATTACAAACCATCAAAGCCCCAGTAAATAGATTTCTATGATATAGTTGTATTTCTTTGCGCTCTGTGCTAGGCCTCAGCTCAGGCTGGATACACTGTCTCCAAAGAGCAGGCGGAGCAACACACCGTTTCAAGAGATTAGAGGCTGATCAGCTTGAGGAACCAGATCGATGCATCCTCTCAGGGAAAGGATTGACCACGCATTGATCCGGACCTAACAGGAGCTGGGGATGCACCAGACCGGCCGAAAGTAGAGGTCTGATGATGGCACCGCACCCGCCTCACAGCTTGATTTCTGAATCGCAGAAGCCAAGGTGGCATTTATTTGCTCATCAAAACAGTCATTAGGTGAGGTGTTGAGCGAACTGACTGACTTGGAAAGGCAGAGCAAAGGCAGCGATGTCCTGAGAGTTTGTACCTCCTGCTGGCTTCAGTAAAGGTGGCAAATCAGTGGGCACAGAGATCTGACACACAAATTAGTTATAGTTGGGGTTTTATCACAGCATCATGTTGAATTTTTCATTGGTCTATTACAGCAGTCTGGGTACATTAGGGAACATGTCAGATTTAGAAAGAGCCTTCAGGTGAGATCAGCTGCATGTGTACATTTCAGTTTGACCCAGCAACTAAGCACTGCCTAAAATACTTCAATTAAGACCACTTATGTTTTTCTTGGTCAGCCGTTGAATATAAATGCATGTATGGCTGGAATGAAAATATTGTGGTTTTCATGGGGTCTTAAGTGGAATTAGAGAGTCCTGTCCAAGAAATCGCAACACTTCCTTCAGATGTTTCACAATAAAAGCCTACCCAGACACTGGTCCCCAGTGAACAAATTGCACAGTTGAACCAATTCGAACGACTTAAGTGAAAACAGTATTTCTATAACCAAGGAAGTGGCTACCCTATCCTCTCAAGATAACATAAACATATGATTTAAGTTGAGTCTCCTTGAAATGCAAATGGTAGCAGACCAGAAAATAGGGAGGTGTCTAATCAAATGTAAAACAGGGGAAATATGCCATTTCTAGAGTCTACAGGGTAAATAAAGGCTTCCATATGAGAATTAATAGTACGTAGCATGTTTCGATGCTCCACTGTTCATTCTTGGACTTGGCAACTCTTTCATCCGTTGACATGTAATTCATTTCTCCGTCCGTCACTTCCATCTGTACGCGCAAACTCATCACCTTTTGTGCACATGTCCAATATATTGCCTCGTCTTTTCAAAGGTAGGGGACAAACAATAGAAGTGAGAGTGGGGTATGTCGAAGGTAAAACTCATTCCCCTTTCCCTGCTGCCTGCCTGCGCTGAGGGAGTGAACTGTCTGCTAGACTTAAATCCAATCCAGTGAAAGGTTCCTTGGTGGTTGCTGCAACTTATGTACTGTACACAGTATTTTATGTGTTGCCATTGCTTATACATTCATGATAAATGATCATGTTTTCTTTTCCGAAAACTGTAGGGTGGAAAGTTGGAGCATGGAGCACGCAAGCACAGTCCTCATTTCAGTCTTTTCTATGGTAATGCAGTAAAAAAATAAAATAAACAGCCTTTGCATAATTTCTCAATCAAATTACGACTCTACTCAACCTTCCACAACCAAACTTTAATCGCATTTCAGCCTACTGGAAAGGGCCGCAACATCCCGAAAGTAAATGTCAAGCAGCATTTTCATAAATAGTCAGATAAAGTAGTTGTCTAGGCCCGCTTTGTGAGAAGTAACAATGTTTTTCTCTGTGGGAAGTGAAATGTGAAACGAGCAAGAGCATCTCCAAATCTCCAAGGAAACAAAAACCAACCAGACTAAGATGAATACTGTCCAAGAGAAACGGGGTGTCCATGCTTGTGTGGATGTAGTGTGTAAAAAGTCAGAGCTTTGCTGTATGAAGACTTTTAATGCCTGCTAACTATAAACGTGCTCGACTGTGGATATGTTTTTAAGCTTTTGTTTTTTGGATATTGTCCAGTAGCATACTTGAGTATTCCCCCAGTATTGTCAAAAAGTAACCCTCACTGCTGAAACACTGCGATTAGCCTAATTGATTCATTGTTTAGTTTATAAAGTGTCCAGAAATTGTGAAAATCACCACTTCAAAGTGCTTCTCTTGTCCGCACCAACAGTCAAAAACCCAAAGACTTTTCATTTACTGTCAGAAATGACAAAGAAAAGCAGCACATGATCACGTTTTTTCTGCTTGAAAAACGTTTATTAATCGATTATTTGACTATTGTTGCAGCTCTACGACAGAGGTTTCTGTCCAAAATCAAAAGACTTCACATCTTGTGATTTAGGCCGTATTACACATTACTAACCGCTTGTGTTTTGATTAGTTTCATTGAGCCTCACTGTGTGACTAAATGCTTGCTCTCAGATGTCATCAGCTGTCACTTTTTTCTGTATTTGAATGTGGTATTTTGTAGTAACAAAACAAGTCGCTTCCAGAAACACCTTTTTTATTTCAAGGACACGCGTTCATTTCGTGGCCTGGTATTTTTAGGTATTGTGTTCGGATTGAACAATTCAGCATCTTATGAATTGCATCCATCTTCAGAACGCTGGCAGTGAACGTTCAGCGTAGTCATTGAACATAATTCAGTGCGTTTGCAGAATTATCAAATATCAATGTCCGTGTCTGGCAGTCAGAGATTCTGCTGTGTCACTGTCTGGTGTGGCTGGGCCTCTAGTTACGGTCTGTGTTGGCTTTCCACAGTGTGCAGGGATGAAGGTCAAATTCTACATTTCAGTATTTATTACCCCCAGTACATCGTTGCCTGTGAATGGTCAACAATATGCTGTGATCATTTAGAATCATACGTGTCTTTGCTCCTTGTATTTCCAATTGATTTTTCTGTGTATATGCATTTCTCCTTCTGCATTTTTGCAGACGAGTTTTTGTTTTTCGTGATTTTTCATGCTTTCATTGTTGTGGTTGGTTAAATTGCTCATCCAACATAACTGAAGTTGCAGCCAGTATATGCTATACTGCATAGAGTTTCACAAGATTTTGGCAGCAGTCCAGATTTGTACGTGTGTTAAATGAATGAATGTAAGTTTTGACACACATGGTCGTCTCTAAAAAGAAAAACTCTTGCAACTTGCAGGTGGTGCAACATTCTTGTTTTCTACCGTACAGCTTTTTCTCTCTCTATCTCTCTCGCCCTCTCTCTCTCTCTCTCTCGCTCTCTCTCTCTCTCTCGCTCTCTCTCTCTCAGTCAATGAAAATGCAGCCCTCCTTCCT
>JAVQJD010066496.1:0-15154 GCA_036023655.1 Nannoperca australis | reverse complement strand
GTGTGTGTGTGTGTGTGTGTGTGTGTGTGTGTGTGTGTGTGTGTAGCCTCAGTGCAGACGGTGGCATCTGCATTAGTATCTGAATATACACTGATTGCTGGGAGGATCACAGCCAATCAACACCTGCTTTCTATTAGCAGATGTTTCATAAACATGTTTACTGTTACAGCTGCTCCGCATCACTCAACCACACACACACACACACACACACACACACACAAACTCACTAAAGTGAGCAGAGAGAGAAAGACGTGCTAAGAAAATGTGTTTATCACTACTCTCTCCTCATCTTGGCCTTTAGTTGGAAAGGGAATAATTAGGGAGTCCCGGCCTAGGCAGCGGTGTACGTGTTAACAAGCTGTCTTAACACACACTCACACACTTCTTCCGACATGCAGGGACAGCCAGAGAGCGTGAAAGAGGATCTTTTTCTGTGCCTCAAGGACTCACTTCACATTAAGGCACTCGTGACCCAGCAGTTGAGTCCAGGAACGAGTCTCCAGCTTAGGTTGGTGTTTAAATTTGACCGGTACACACTCACAACAAAGAGGCTCAGAGAAAAAAGAGTCAAGGCTGTCTGTAAAGAGTTAAAGAAATAAGTGAGGGAAACTTCTCATCTTCCTTCTATTTTAAATAAAATTGTCACCATCCAAAAAATCACTATCGTTCTTTACTTAAGAAAAGGAAATGATGTCTTTATGGAGGAAGGATTAACCATCCAAGTAGCTGTTAAATAAAAGAGAGAGAAGGATTTGGATTGAAACACATATCAACTTACTTTAACTTTCTTAGGAAAGTCAATATTGCTATCTTACCATTCTGCCCATTAAGCACCAGATTTGATTTTGATTTATACCACTGTAATGAAGCAGGTTGTAAATGTTCATGAAACACACTTGGAGTTTGAGTTTGGGAGATAAAATTTCAACCAGTAGCTCATATGCAATGATGCGTAAAAGAGCAACGGGAATTTATGTCTGCAAATAATGTTTTGCTTGTTGTCTGATGTTTTGGCAGTGAAGTTATTTAATCATGCCACATCTGAGGCAATGAAACACACGTGCATAAATTCCCACATGCACTACATCATACAGTGCATTACACATTGACAGGTGGAGGAGGACAGGCAAGGAAAGAAACTGTTGACTAATGTTTAAAATGCTAATGATTAGCAGGTTTATGCAGTGTAAGAGTGACGGGACAAGTGGGAGATTCAAAGCGAGGGAGGGAAACAGAGAGGATGAATGAGAGAGGAGCAGGATATGTAGGGGTGAAGGAGCAGGTGTGTGCACGTTAAAAATCACTCAGTCAAAAATTGACCCAATTCAGGCTGATGCCATAATGGGAAGACTTTACTCAGTAGCAAGACAAAAAAGGGTTTTTTTTTTATGTTACTGTTGGGTCATTTACCCAAACTAAAATATGGGACACAATAAGAGTTTAATATTGTACATATAATATTGATGTAAAATCAATGGGTACCCAATGTTTGCCTATTAGTTTTTAAAGTTAACACATTATTGCGTGAGTGTATATTATATGGTAGCAAACTGTTATAGTCTAGTCTAGCTCTTTTTGAACTTACATGCCACTGATTCCCTTTGCAGTTTTGAATGTCATCCTTTTGCACAACTAACAACACATTTGTGACAGTTTCAATGTAAAACTTGATGTGTCTAACATACTGTGTTAAAATAACCATACTTTCATTTGGGATATAGCAGTGATATAAAAATAGCGACCCTGGTATAGTGGGTAAAGTTAACCCAACGTTGTTATATTTTTCCAAACTCAAAATAAACACCGGGTCTATTTTGACCCTTTTTAGGGTGAGGCGGTCCGGGACACGGCCTCCGTGATGCTACATGCAGGTGACAAGGCTCCCAACTGTGCCAGTCTTCATGTGTATCTGTCTGTTTAGGTGTAATTTAATATAAGACATTTAGGAAATATCCTTGAAACCCTACCCCTTCATCTGCTCACGTGCAGGACATACAAGCATGCGTCAAAAAGACACACACACAAACACACACGCGCACTCTCAGAGCCTTCCAGACCCCTCCCTCGGTGCGATCTTGTATCAAAGCAAACAAATGACATGCTGTCTTCTCCTTTCTCCCCCTACAGTCTTTTTTGATGCGTGGTTGTGTAAAATGACACGCCGTATCTCTCAAGCTGACATTATCACTCGCCGGCGCGCTCACATCTTCCGGCCGCACGCCTTTCCCACAGGACTCCCTACAGCAGGGGTCTTTGTCTCCGAAAGCATCGCACACACAGACAGAGAGACACGCACACACACATAGAAAGATGTGGAAAAAGCCTCTGTGATTTTACCTCTGCATTGTGTGCTGTCAGTGACTAGTTCATGGAATGAGAGAGAGAGGCTAGGATGGAGTGATGTAGAGGAAGGATAGGATAGGGTTGGCTTTCTTTAGCAACCTTTTTGGTGTGTGTGTGTGTGTGTGTGTGTTTCCCTCTGACAATGTGTGGCATTTCTCTGCTGAAGATTTTTAATGCATCCAAAAAGAGAGAGATGTAACCCGAAGAGCTCTGTCACATTAGTGTGGCCATCAGTGTTAAGCTGACACAGAAAACAGCCGTGATACAATAACCAGCTCAAGACTCTATCACGCACATGGTGACAGGTTGATAGGTGGCAGGAAATAGTGGAGCAAAGAAAGAAAATAAGGAGAATTTATGCTGATTTTAAAATATATAGGGTAGATGGAATTCCTACAGGGACTAGAAATTAAAACATGTCAAAGCAAAAAATAAATAAATAAAAACAAGTCACCAACTTAACGAAGAAGAAGAAGTCAGTGAAGCTACAACAGCCACATACATCTCCACTCTGGCTACAGAAGTCCTTGTCCTTTGACACATTGTACTTCAAAGGACCAGCAAATAAAGCGCACAATAATTGCAATATGTATAAAAATACAAGCACTATAAAGTTTTTGGCATTGAAAACATATAGACTCCCTTTCATGTTTTCATGTAAGCCACCTTTTCCCAACACAATCCTGTGTTTTGTCCCCCTCTTGGGTTATCAAAAGCTCTCTTTAGTAACTTACATGTGTCCTGTAGTTTTCACAACCTTGGAGGCTTCACATCACTGAATGAAACATGTTTTAGTTTTTTTTGTCATCTGGAATTCACTCTGGCTGGTTATTGACATTTACAGGATCTGTTTGTGTATGTGAACTGTGGTTGTGAATGGCTGAATGATTTCTTTTGACCTACACATCTCAGTTCCCCCATTCATCTCCTCTTCTTCAGTTCCTCTCACCTTACAGAAGACACACTGAAACAAGAAGTAACGTCAGTGGTTTCACTAACAAGGATGCAGCAGGGGACTGTTTATGAATATAACTCACTCTTTTTTTGTATGAATGTCCTTGTAATTTACTGTAAAATACAGACAGAACAGAAAATGTGCCACAGATAGACAAAAAAAAATCTTTT
Organism: Nannoperca australis; assembly: GCA_036023655.1. Classification (NCBI taxonomy): domain Eukaryota; kingdom Metazoa; phylum Chordata; class Actinopteri; order Centrarchiformes; family Percichthyidae; genus Nannoperca; species Nannoperca australis. Next base: position 11,686 of record JAVQJD010066496.1, on the reverse strand, counting down.
TGAATGCATTTATTCAGCTTTTCTTTCAGCTTGTATTTGAAGAGTAATACAAAAACAAAAACATAAAAATTTACATATGCAATCGTGCATAAAAACTGGACTGTGATAACAAAAAAAGGTATCACATGAATTGAAAAAAACTAATAGATTTATGCAGTTGATTATTGCTGATGTGTTTTAAGGTTTTAGAGAATTTTAAACTGAAGCTCAAACCCGTTGTGGACATAAAGTTAATATAAAAACTTACTTTTTTTTCTCTTTTTGGACAATAACACTCCTTATGAAGGTTAAAATTTCCAGCACAGCAGCATAGTAACAATTACCGTTATTATCCTACAGTATGTGAAAAATTCCACATTAGATTCTATCAGTCTTTCATCATTACAGGTCACTCTGTGTGTGTGTGTGTGTGTGTGTGTGTGTGTGTGTGTGTGTGTGTGTGTGCACTGCAGAGAGAAGGAAAAAGAGAGACAGTGAAGGGCATCAGAGGTCGTCAAATTGCCACGGTGCTTTTTGTCCTGTCAAACGCTCATGTGAGCCAGTTTTTGAGTGAATTTCAATAATCATCCTGAAGGACTTTTCTTCTTGGCCACATTCTGTTAAATGTATCTCTCTCCTTCTAATTCCCCTTCACAATACGTCTGGCTCAGGCTACTCATCATGTCATTGGTCCCTTTTCTATTCCCCTGTGTTTGATTCTGACAAATACATGGATTATCGGCCAGGGGGATTTTTAAATATATGGCTAATGTGAGCTTTCATGCCTGTGCTTTAATCTGCTGAGTATTTAAAACCAATCTTAAGGACGGGAGAAAACGCGGAGGTCAGGCTTTTTCAGGCGCCCGGTGCCGGAGAAAAGAGAGGCAGAGCAAGATTGAGAGAGGGAGACGCCGCTGAGAGTGGAAATGGAAGTGAGGGAAAGGGAAGTCAGAGAAAGAAAGACAATAATTTCCTTTCTATTTAAATTCTAACCAGGATTAACTGTGGAATCGCAGGTATCAAACCTCATCTGGTGGCACGGCTAAAGAGGACTCCCTCAAAGACAGGAAAAGTTGGTTTCCTGCCTGTAGTTGTGTGTGTGTGTGTGTGTGTGTGAGAGAGAGAGGAAGAGAGAGAGAGAGAGAGAGATTCTTGGGTTGAGGTGTTTCCCTCTGCTTTTTCACTTATCTTGTGCCCTCCTATCCCAAGGAAATTGGATGTAAAATGGCAAAATTTATCTCACACTCTGTTTTTTACGGGGCAATGACAGTACGGTGAGGGATGAAAGCTCCATCATGTGTCTGTCCGGTTGCTCCGCTGTCAGAGTGACATTTGCTCATTTACAATTCAGACACTTTCTGCTCCTTATTACTGTCTTTCTTCCACTTTTTCTTTCATCTTCATTCTTGTTTCTCTTCCTCTCTTGTCCTCTTGTCTCCTGTCCTCTCTTCCCTCTTGTCATTCTGTGTACATATGAAAGGCAGACAGGGCTTTTGGCAGCGACTCAAACTGGATCGAGTGTATGTGTGTGTGTGTTGTATGTGTGTGTGTGTGTGTGTGTGTGTGTGTGTGTGTGTGTGATGGTGCAGCCAAAGAGCAGAGGGTGATTTGCGGCATTACCTCTACAGCTTTAAACTGCATCAAGCAACTTACAGACCTTTTTTTATGACTGCAATATGAGGTACTTAACATATCACTGCCATAAAGTGTAACAGACGCAGGGTCGAGGAACTTGCACACACACAGACACGCATGCATACGTATGTTACTGAGGAGCGCTCATGGTGGAGTTGGAGACAGATGTATGTATAAGCTTAGTGAAGTTTTTATGGTACGGAGTCATGCGTCTCACCCAGGATAGTAAAGTGGGCCAAGGCTGATATCATCTGATACACTTGTTTGCTTGCCAACCACACAATCACAGTCCTTCCCTGCTGAGGGAGCGTTCAAACTGCTATTTGAAACATCAATGCAGCATGCAAATAACATTCACCACCCCTTTTCACATCAGATAAGATAACCCACAATGCCTCGTCTGGCAGAGCAGAGATGTGTTTTGCATCCTAAGGCTACGCTGCTGTTACAAAACATCATAAATGAGCCCTCTCAGCAGTTCCCTTGGAAAGAAGAAGAAGAAGAAGAAAAATAAGTTAGTGAGTGTGTGTGTGTATGTATGTACAGTATTTTGTGTGTGTGTGTGTGTGTGTGTGTGTGAGTGTGTATAAGCATGCAAAGACTTAATGGTAAGAGAGAAGGAGATGGAGAGAGGATTAGAGAGGGGAGTGGAGGGGTGAGGTGGCCCTTTAATTTGGAAAGTTTGATGGGAATGACGCACATCTGGCTCCCCAAGATGATGGATTTTGCTAGACATGCAATATGGGAAAGTGATCCATCCTTCTTTTTCTTTTATGTATCTTCTCCCTCCTTCTGCATCCCCAGTCCCTTAGCTCAGCCTTCCATATCATTAAAACACGTAACTACATTTCCCCCCCTCGCCTCTCGCTCACATCACTTCCTCCTTCCCGCTTTCCTGACTCCTTCGGTCGGTTTGAGCGTGCTCAGCTGCAGCAAAAAACTCTCTGCCACACACTCTCCTCTGTTGCATGAGAGAAAAATTGCTGCTCCGTCCAGCACACACACACACACACACACACACACAGTACACAACCCATTTTCACCCTTACTAACCCTGACTGCGGTGTGATTTGCTAATTAACATTTCACAAGGAAAGACATTTAACTTGAAAAGAGCAAACATTTCCGCTTCTGCAGTTGTACACGTGTGTCAGTGTGTACATTAAAGTTGATAGTTTATAGTTTTCATTTTCTGGCAGTTATATATCGTAAGCAATATTTTGGCAGTATTTGCAGTGATCTATGCATTCGTCCTCCTTGTCAAGACACACTGTTTGTGTCCGTTAGCTGAAGCAACTAAGTATAACTGTCAATTGGTACAGTTTTATAAGTTTTGTGTGTGTGGTGTGTGTCTGTGGGAGTGTGTTTGAGTAAGAGAGAAAGGATGTTTCTAACAAGTGGTGGAAACAGTAGCAATACCACAGTGTAGAAATTGTGTAAAAGTGTAAAAGTCCTGCATTCAACATTTTTCTTAAGCAAAAATACAAAAGTATTAGCGTCAAAATATACTTAAAGTACCCAAAGTGATAGTAAAAATTATGCAGAATGGTCTATCACTGAATCATGTATATTACATTATTGGATTATAATTATTTTCCATGCATTAATGTGTATATAATTTTTATGTTGCAGCTGGTAAAGGTGGAACTAATTAGAATTATTTTATATACTGCTGGTTAGCTTGTAAATCTCCCCCCTATGATCAAACAATTAATACATTTTTGTTAATTATACCTCATATTATTAAATTGAATCTGCAAAGTAACTAGTAACTACAGATATCAGATAAAGTAAAAAGTACAGTGTTTGCCTCTGAACTGTAGTGGAGTAGAGGTATAATGTAGCATACTCCAAAACAGTTAGTTTACACTCTTGTTTGTACCACCATGGCCATGCTTGTGCTTGTTAAGAAATAACAGATGCAGCACTGCTCATGCTGCAAACTGAGCCAGTCACCTAGCTCTCCTGAGGGAGGAATAAACTCTAAGCATATTTTCTACACAGACTATTGTAATTTAACTTTATAAACATATTGACATTGGCCTGCATTCTGGTAATTGCTATGCAGATCAATTTATTTCATAATAGCTACTGTTATCAGTTAATCAAAGCAAACTCTCATACATGTCATGAGGGAGAGAAGTAAACATGACTGCACTTGTTCAGATGTGCATTTAATTTGTGCGTGCACAGATTTTTGAGCAACCATAACCTGTCAACCAGTGTATCTCACTTTGTAGCTATGCTGTTAAAATAAAATTTGAGGTACTGCAATTAAGAGCATGGATCACATGCTCTGAAACAAGAAATACTTTTGCAAATGTGATGCAATTCTTCTTACCCTCACCCTGTAAAACAGCTCATATTACACTATTTTGGATTGTTATTACACCATATTAATAAAATCATTAATTCTGGGAGTTTGAAATGACTAAGTTTAGTTAGCTGTCCCAAAAAACAAGATTAATATTCTTGTTTTTTTTAAAATCAAAAGTCATTTGTCTATTTCAGAACTTTTTCAAGCGATATCGTAACACTACAGTTACTTGCCTTGGGTTTGATGTCATTGTATGTTTTGGAGACTGCAAATGCAATGTGAAGATTTGAGGCAACACGTGGTAGAGTTGAGTAATTTCCTTTAGTGTGGGAATCTCTTCGGGATGTGGCTGGCTCATTAAATAGGTATGGGATTAGGAAATGTTGCCACTGTAGCTAGCAGGCCGGGATGGGTCACACACACACACTGACAGACACATAAACACACACACGCTAACATTAGAGGTACATGAGAAAAGAGAAAGCTTTTGACAAGTGTATCAATCATTGATGAATGTCACACAAAATCTTGCTCAAATTTGTGCTTGTTTATCAGTGTTTGCATGAGTTTTCCAATACATATTGTTAAGTTTTTACTTGCTTACTTAGTGAACAGTGTAGGGCAGTCCTTATCATAAGAAATAATGCTACCAAGAAATAAGACCAAGCTTAGGGGGGAAAAAGCCTCAAAAGCATGCACAAAGTAAAGATGGCTGCCGAAGAGTTCCACTGTTGACTGTTGTTTGCTGTTTGCTCTGGATGATGTAAATAAAAAAAACAAGGTGTGAAAGTGGTGGGAAAAAATTGCTGGAGAATTTTTGTTTTGTGAAAAAAAACTGTTCTGTGACCTGTCAAAAGCAGCGTATTGTCACATTTGTAACAGAATACACAAAAGGAATGGAAAGGCATTCAACCTTCACAAAACGTCTGCATAAGAAAGTTCCAATCAATAAATGTGCCATGACCTTCCAGCCCTTGGAGAGTTTTTCAATCTTGGCCACAATGATGAGCAACACACAAATATGCACACAGAACTGTTATGTCCATACACGCACGCACTCACGAAGGCACACACAAACAACTGGCCTCCAACCATGAAGTACATGCAAGAGTGTGTTAGATTTATTATAAGTCCACACTTTAGGAGCCTCTGTACCACAAGAAAGCCAGTATTGTGTATGCAGCACATAAAGGGTGTGCTTAGCAGCTAAATGTTTCAACAAAAAAAAATGCATTGTATAATATGCAGCATGATTCACTCAAATACATCTCTTCACAAGTGCAGCCGGGCTGGTGGGTGCACTTGAGCTGTGATCAAGCAAATAATGAAGCATTGCGGTGCTTTTTGTGTCTGAAGACAGCCAAAGTTTTGACAATATTAACCCCTTTGAGCTACAGTTTTAAAACCATCCACCAAGGAGGGCCAAAAGCATAAAGAAGCAGCAGACATGCACCTCAGAATGTTAATTAGCAGTTAGCAGAGGTTTGAGTGATGTGTACCGAGTAGAATCTTTTGACGAAAAGGTTTCGTATGAAAAATGTAACTGGTTATCATATTGGTTTATTTGTTAATCAAAAGAATTTAAAAGTTCTTTTTCTAGATCATAAAGATTGTGTTGAGTTATACTGATAAATACAGGAAGTGTGTTAACCCGCCTGCCCAACTCAGATCAGATAATCAGCTGATATGAAACTGATTTCTAACAGTAGTGAGCATGAGCGTTTGTGTTCCTTGTGGCAATAAAGCACAATTAAATACATGCATTTTCTTTTTTTCTCCACTATTTTAAAGTCAGCTTAAAAACATACCAGAGCTGAAACGATTAGTTGATTAATCATCAGAAAATGTCATTTTTTCACGCAAAAACGCCAAATATTCTCTGATTCCAGCTTCTCAAATGCGAAGATTTGATTAATAACTTTGTAAACTGAATATCTTTGGGTTTTTCAGCATCATGTGCACTATCACGTAAAATGTCAACAAAAAGTAGTATCAAGCAGTCTGTGGAGGGAGATGTGGGAAGTCAGAAATAGTTACTCTTATGAATATTCTCTAATTAACAAATGAGCATAAACACAGTTAGTTGCGTGACTGGCAGGAATAAACCTTCACAATGAATACTGGTTAATGTAGGAAAAGTTAAAATGATTTAACAGTTGCTGTAAACAGATATTGTTTTTTTTCCTTGCAGGAAATCTCCATCAACATTAGATGTATTTTAAAAATGTTAGATTTTATAGATATCCAGTACTGAGCAGGCATCCTACAAAATATAAGGGGAGTTATTAGGAAACACAATAGAATACATCATTTGGTGAATATCTATCCTATGCATTACATTTAGAAAGGTCACATGAAAAGGTATTCAATTGTCCCGTCTATTTCCTTACTGATGATGAGCGGCACCATACCCACTGACATCTTCTGAGAGTAAATCAGAGTTGTAAATTATTTTAAAATTTTTATAAATGATTTTTCATCATGTCCTCTGTAACCTCTTGCGCCTCTCCTCATCTGGTCCCAGAGAGCTCGCCACTGGAGGAGATTGTGTGATGTCCAACAGCTTCTGTCAATCAACACATGCCTGGCCCTGAAGTCAGCGTCCATTTGGCACTCTGTCCACACAGATGGATTTGTAAACATTAGGACCAACATGTCCACGCACTCCTCTACACACACATATACAATTTCTCTCTTCCACACTGGCTCACTCCCACACCTGTGTCCAGATGATTATGGGGCCATAAGGTGCCCTCTGGCTCCATCAGCACAAAGGTAATCCCGTCACTCCGGAGAAGAATCACCAGGCCTTTTTCTGCTTTCTTACTCAAACATAATTCTACCCATTTGGCATTTTGACATCATATCTTCAGTCTCCTCCTCTGTCACCCCTACCAGAGTTTTCTTTCCACCTGACCAAAACACGGCCATAATAACTTTATTTTATTTTTCTTCCTCGCTCCAATGCACAACATTCAACCCTTACCTCTCCATTCTCTTTTTAATGTCTTTTTTATCCTCCTCTGCCTTTCTTCTTTTTTTTTTTCTGACTTCCAAGGTCAGACAGGACAAACAATGCCACTGGTGTCTGTCTGAATGTGGCTCGCTACCAACCACCACTGCCGTGGTTGCCTTGGCAACGCACTAACCATTAATTTTCAATTAAAGCAGACAAAGAGATGACAGCTCAGGGTCCATGGAAGATGTCAAGAAGCAGTATTAATATACGACAAGTGAGCATAATTGTGTGTCCATTTTCCTCAGCTCTCATCTATGCTATCAGTGAAATGTGAAAGCGGCAGATAATTTGAGGGTGTGGGAGACGCCGGCCACTGTTTTCTTTTAACCAAGACGCCTCTGATGTATCTCTCTGAGAAATATGGCATTCATCATTACCTTTATGAATATTTTGTCAGGGATGTTATCATTTTCATTATCACTTTATCACAAAGATTTCACTTGCGATGCAAATGCTGACATGCACACAGACAGACACACACACACGCACCTGTAAGCAGTATGTGGCGCGAGGACACAGCACAGGACTATACTCCGTAGGTTGTTATTTGATTTCCATTACCCAACCATTACGATGAGACCTCCAACTCATGCAAATGTGGGAGCTGTTCTCCATCTCTTTATCTGGTTCTGCAGAACCAATAGCAGGCTTTACACATTAGTGCGCAGACACATGCACACCATGCAAGGCCAATGCAGACCACATACTTCACACAGACAGGGGCCTTGGAAAGTAACATAATAGTAACATAAAAAACATGCACAACAATTAAGTGTTCAGCCTTACAAAATATGAGGAAATAATTTATCAGCAAAGGCGAGTAAGGTGGAGATAGAAAGATAGCTAGATAGCACAGATATTTGAGGAAACAAACCAAAAAAAGCAATGAAGAATACATGTATTAGTGAAGTGGATGAAAAAGGCCCCACTTCCTAAATTCTATTTCAGATTCTGAGATGTAGTTAAACATTCATGTTTGTTTAGCATCCACAGCAACCTGCAGTAACGTGTAGTGGCTCTGAAGGCCTGCGGCGTTTACCTGGTTCTCACACAAAACCACATGCTTGTGAAACAAATCATACAATGCAGTGGTTGTATAGTTTGTGTGTGTGTGTGTGTGTGTGTGTGTGTGTGTGTGGTGGGAAGTTACAGAGGAAGTGTGTCTGCCATAGCAGAGTTGAGTAATCTGTCATATGCCAGGCCAGATAAGGCCCAACATAGACGCTTTGTAACATAAGGTAAAACAGTGTGTAATGGAGCCTATTCCTGTATTGTTTTCTGTGTGTGTGTGTGTGTGTGTGTGTGTGTGTGTGTGTGTGTGTGTGCGCGTGGTGTAAGTGTGTGGGGGTTTAGGTCTATGCGAGGAAAATATATTTGGAGATAAGGTGAAAACAAAAGTCTGCCGACAGGAGAAGTAAATGATAGAGAGGAATGAAGCTGTCTTGTTGGCCAGATCTCTGTAAGAACTGATGCATTTTTTTCTCCCACACTCCCTCGCTCCCTGTCTCCCCTCACCTCTGTCTATCCTCCGATAACAAAACCTCACTCACCCCCACTTTTCTTTCATCCCCAACTGTCTCCCTCCATTGCCCCCCCCCATGCCCACTGCTGAGTGTGCCCCTTAAATCACACAGTCCCTAAACTGCCCCATAAAAGATGGCAGGTTCTCCCCGACCACTCCTCTCCCCCTCTCCTCCCCTCGGTCTCCACACATTACTGCTTTAATTAAGGTAATTACTTTCAGAGTAGTACTAATCGGATCCTCTTCTCTCCTGCCGCACACGCACACTCATGCACACACATACACACGCGAGCAAGAATGCAATTAACTCATACACACTTTACTCTCTTGGCATTGGAGATACACTTCTATAGCCAACGATGCCTGTGTAAAGTGAACCCTAACCTAATTTTAAAGCCTAAAGCTGGGCCATAACTAATGACAGTCTAAGAAGATGCTTGTCTCCACACCTGTCATAAACACAAAACACATCAACCAGAAAATGGTCCATTGTAGATGAAAACCAAGCAGAAATGCCATCCTCCAGGTCTGCTAATCAACTGCACTCTTTGTTGAATACTATGAATTATTAAACAGCTATTAGCGCCTTCATACTGTATGTCTAATTAAACCTTTGCCAACTAGACCATTCTTCTAATATAATATTATTTGACTCGCATGCTTTAAGAGCTCTCCTTTCCTGCTTTATTTCCTTTCAGCCATCAAACACTGTCACAGAAGTCTTGTAACATTTGCATGTTGTGAGTTGTACAGCAGAGTTTTGTTTAAATTGTTAGCTTCAACATGTGGAACCAGCTGCAATCTGGTAATGTAATCATGCAGAACAAAAACACAGAATCAAAATGCTGCTTATTCTGACAATAAAAAAAAAACATTCAAATTCAATTGAGAAACAGCAATTGTGTCGCTTGTCAGTAGACCTGGTGTTTTGACAGATTTATCAAAGGGAGGAAAAAAGAGGTCACATTCCACTAACTGTACCTGCTTGCAGTTTGGACTATTTGTGTTTATTGCTGTGTCAACAAAAGAGATGAAATATCATTTCTAGGGATCCTGAGATTCCATTAATGATCTAGTGCTTATGAGCAGCGTATGGTCAGGGAAAGTATTTCTTGTCCACAAATGATTAAAAAGAACTGAGAGGAGATGTTCATGTACCTGATCTTGGTCATATTTGAGATGAGAGACAGATGGCAGAGGGAGGCCACTACTATCAGCCCCAGCACGTACTGAACACATACGGATTCATAGATCCACATGTTCTGCTCCAGGCGTTTCTTTTCCACTGATGGAAGAGGAAGCATACACCAACTGTCTAAGTTTAATTCAGTCAAATCTGTGGATGTACAACTGGTCTGTCACAGGAGAATCGGGAGTCCTCTCCTTCTGCCACCATCCCCCTCTCTTCTTCCCCCCAAAGGCACCTTGACTGATAATGAGAGAGGGAATGCAGGTAGGGCTAGGATTCAGGGGGGTTTCAATTAACGCCCTGCAGATTAATAAAGAGTAATAAGGTGTACTGCGTTTATGTGTGCGTGTGTGCATGTGTTTTTTGCACATGTTCATGTGTATGTGTGTCCATATGCGGTGAAAGGACCCCTGTCGCTCATCGTGATGGAGCGAACGGAAAGGGAAAAGGGTTGTGAAAAAGCAGTGGCAGACTGTGGCGTGAAGGACCCTCAGAGCACAGCTCTGATTGGGTATTTGCCCAAAGATTTTTAATTGGTCATCTGCTTCGTCTCACCACAGTATGATTAACAGCAGGAGATCTTGGGGTCATTTAATTCTTGATACTATTTATGGTCGACAATTCAGCATATTTACATTCAATTATAACCTCTCTATAGAGTATTTTTATTGTTGGTGGCAGGGTCGGCCTGCCACCAACAATCTACCCAAGTCTACCCAAGTCTACCCAAGCACGAGGGATTGATGAATGCATGTAATCCAGCATTACTGTTTGTCATTTATTCTCATTGATGTCAGCCTCCCTGTTTACTGTTCACTCTTCCATATCAAAGCTGTATAAAGTTACTGCTAATGGAAACCAAACATGTCCTATTGCTGTGGCTTCACACTAAAAGCATTTGGTTGGCAAAGAACAGAATGATTTTTTACATGATTAGTTACACAGTTTTAGGAAACGCAGTGTCACAGAGATTAGCTCTGACCACTATCGTTCCTCTGAAATGTATCTAGAAAACAAGAAACATAATCTGTTATATAATCAGCATTTTTCTGACAGCAAAGCATTTTAAATATGAGAAAAACAAAACAAGAAGGAGCAGCAAGTTGAAGGTGACAGGCTGCACATCTCCAACTCAGCAAGGTAACCAACCCTGGTTTATTTGGCTGCACTGTACTCATAAAAAATTGCTGCTCAAGGAGTGTTTGAAATTTTAAGGATTATAACTTTGAGCTTTTTATTTTCTTTTGGCACCCGTGCAGATATACTGAAACACAGTTGTTTAAATCCTATTGTTGAACATGCGTAGGTAGACCATTTTGGTAAAAAACAAACAAAGAAAACCTGACTTTCCTGTAATTGTTCATGTGCTAATGTTCTGAAACAACAATACAATATTCTAAAATTACATTTACAAAAACAATGTGAATAATCCACAGATCTCAGTTTGCACAGGTAAAAACCATTTGGAAATATCTTGAGAAAATACAAAACACGGTTCACACCCAGGTCTGTGGACTATCCACAGTAGTGAAGACATACTTTTGGGAAGACACAATGCTGCTGACTTTTTTATTTTTATTGCACAGTGCTTTAAACATCAGGAAGGACAAATCTATTCACCTCCTTTGTATTGAGGTGGTGGTACAAGTTATCAGATAATAGTATCAGATATTAGCAAAACTCTCTGCACAGCTTAATGCTATTAGGAAAAGATGTTGTTTTTTGTAATTAGTGTGAACTGACCCTTTAAATAGAGGCCTGTCTGAGTGATAGCTTATGTTTGTCTGGTGAAACTCCCTGTTGCATTTCCCATGATTCCTCATTGAGCCTAAATAAATACCCACACAAACAAATCTGTACACACCCTGGTGCCTGTCACTAAACCGTGTTTGTTTAATAGAGTTGATTCATTTGAGCTCTACCAGTTTCACACTCACCACAGGATCTGCTTACCTTGCTCTCTCTCTCTCTCTCTCTCTCTCTCTCTCTCTCTCTCTCTCTCTCTCTCTCTCTCTCTCTCTATGA
>JAVQJD010066485.1:0-13060 GCA_036023655.1 Nannoperca australis | reverse complement strand
AAGGAGTGATGTGAGTCTGTGTCACGTTCTATAAGGAGTGATGTGAGTCTGTGTCACGTTCTATAAGGAGTGATGTGAGTCTGTGTCACGTTCTATAAGGAGTGATGTGAGTCTGTTGCACGGAGCACAGAGCGGCTTCCAGCGGCGACAGACAGCACATTTCTAACTAATTAATTTGCAAAATACAACAGTTTCACAGCTCTCTGATCAGATGCAGCTCCCACGCTGAAGCAGGACCTGCTGGTGGATGGATGGATGGATATGGAGTAGTGTGGGAGGTGTCAGTGCTTCCTGGCAGCGTCGCCAGTCTCTGTGTTGTTTCGACCCCTTCAGCTGCAGCCAGACCAGAATTCGCCTGCTGACGTGTTCGTGCAGGAAAGGGAAGTAGCGTGGGGAGCTAGCACGGCTAGCAGGCTAACAGCATCGACCGTTTAACTTACTGCAAATACTTTCTGCTTCTGCAGGGGCTTGAAAAGAGGCAGCATGTAACAGGAACAAATGACAACGTATATGTATCTGTAAATCATTTAGACAGCAATGCATAACGTAAACTATTGCTAACAGACCAAGATCATACAGTCGTGTGATTTCTATAAAACGAGATAAAGAAGAAAATAAACACAAATGACAAAAATAGAGAGAATAAGCGACCGCGATAATCATAATAGTTCTTTAGACTCTTTAAAGCATTTACATAAAGAAATGAAAGCTTCTAAAATACAACAACATATAGTTAATATAGTTTTGTAAAAATGAGCGTTCAGGAACAGAAAGAACAAACGTGGGTGGAATTCCCCTTTAATCTCCTTCATGTGGACGAGCGGCAGCTGGAAGAGGTTTCGTGTTTCTACTCGAGTGACTTAAGCTCCAGAGACGCGATGTGCAGCATCACTGTCCGCTGGGACCTCGGGGTTAAGGATTACCCACCACACGCCGTCTACGCTTTTGTTTTGCCGAGCGAAGGTCCTGCAGATAAAAGACAGTATTGCAGTCGACAGGCGGCTCTTCCTGCCGCTGGCCGGAGGCTCCAACGCTTCCTGAAAGACAGGAAGTTGAAAGAAGGAAGAGAAACAGAAGCTGAGGACCCGACTGGACGAGCTGCTCTCACTCAGAGAGCCGGGGTTATTATATCACACAGGGTTATTACAAAATACAAAACAGAATAAAGGATGATGTATCGTCATAGATGAAGCTGCCCAGCAGTATAGAAAGGTATATAAAGTACTTTCACTTCTGGTACTTTACGTGTACGTGATGTCAGTACTTTTGTACTTTTAAGTAAGATTGTGAGTGCAGCACAGACGGGATCCGGCTCTTAACGGGATAACTATTTACACTATTTACACCGTTTCCAGGCGACAGGTGTGTGTGTGTGTGTAGGTGTGTGTGTGTGTGTAGGTGTGTGTGAATGCACAGCACCCGGGATTTAAAAGGAGTCAATTAAGCATGTAGATAAGGAACTGTTTACACCAATTAAATTCCTCTGAGGGACAGAGACCAAGGCATGAAGCTCTGTCACGTCGCTCACTCGGCTGGATCGAACACTCCCGGTGTTACACTTAATTCCTTCCCTCACATTTGATTTGATTAAAAACACACATTCAGTAAGAAGCATGCAACGTATGAGCGTACGACTGACGCGGGAACCCTCCACAAGACAAGAGCGGAGACGCTGGCTTTGGATTTAGACACAGGAGTGTCGTCTTAAATCCAACATGGCGGTCATGCACTTACTAAAAATGCTGCTTCTTCTTTTTAATGGCAGTCATCATCATCATCATCATCATCATCGTCTGCTCACTCCACTTCAATCCACTTTTAATTCAAAATGAATAAAAAGCAGCGTGCATTGACTTTCAGTGCAGCGTGCACCGTTACAGTCGCAGCCGCCACGTTTCACATGTTGGTGGTCCAAGATGGCGACCACTGAGAGTCTGAGACAGTGTGCAGCAGTCCACACTCTTCACTTGTTGTACCTCATGCGGGTCAGTGTGAACGCACCTGTGCACTCAAACTAGCAAATAAGTGCCGTTTTGACCCTTTTAGTGGTGCGTGCAAACTCCTGCACGCTGGAAAAGAAACACAAAGCAGTTTGGGGGATATTTCAGGGCTCGTTGCACCAAAGAACTGTCCAAAAAACTAAAAGAAACTGAACTTTACAGGCTGATGATGCAGCAGCGAGGTTTTATTCAACAGACTGGAGGAAGAAAAAGGGGGGGTTTGTACATGAGGAGGGGGTTTGTACATGAGGGGGGGGGATTAATGATGGGACTTTCTTCTTCTGCCAAAAGGTTCTCAGTCAGATGAAAGAACCACTTGGACACGGTGACAGGATGTGCTACCATCGCCCTCAGCGTGCAGCAGGCTTCGTACTATGAGAGGGAAGTGGAGGGGGGGGGGTCTCCTCTGTCATGAGCATCCTGCAGCCAATGGAGAAACCAGCTTGGGAGACACTTTAAACCGGCTCTGCGTGGCGCAGAGCGGACCAGAGCGCAGCAGGAGAGTGAGCGTTGTGGGTCTGTGGCTCCGAACATGGACCCGTGTCCTGCTGTGTTTTCACCGTCAGGACCGCGGGACGCGTCCAGCTGCTGCGTGGACGTCCAGCGGGGGAAGTGCTGCTCGACGCACCGCTGGAGGGGAATTTAAAGCTGAACGTGAGTAGAGTTTCTCCTGTCTGGTGGTGAATACGTGAATATAATCACCCTCTGATCTCTAAAGAGAACCTGAAACCCAGTTTCCCGCTCAGATTGAACCGACAACAGAGCGACTGAGGCGTTAATGCGCTTTACAAGCAAGACGCGCAGAGTGAGTCCTGCTGGAGCTGCGTGGAGCCGTGCGCGCTGGAAGAGGTTTGTCTTTGCGTGGCGGGGATTATTGGCTGGATGGGTGGATGGATGGATGGATGGATGGAGAGATGGATGGATACAGGGAAGCAGCAGAGCTCGAGGACGTGGCTCCTGGAAGTGAAATGCAGAATAAGTAACGACAGCGCGTCCTGCAGCTGCGTCTTTGTCATATTTCAAACAAAAAAAACTACAAAACTACACATTTTATATTTTATTTAACATTTATTTATATAAATGAAGAAATATCTCGAGGTTTCTGCATCTGTGGATCAAACGGAGCTCCCGCGCGCGCCGGAGGCGTCGTGGAGACCGCTTTCTGTCACCGTCTTGTTGCTCGAGGACGTTTAAAAAGGCAAAAAAAAAGATAATTAAGGGAAATAAAAAGAACTACAAGATGTTAAATGTACACGTTGCTCCGTGTGTTTAACCCTCGATGCGCCTCCTGTTAGTCCGGTGTGTGTGTGTGGATGTGCGGGAGAGCAGCGGGAGAGCAGCGGGAGAGCAGCGGGAGAGCAGCGGATTAAAGACGCGGCAGCGCCGGCTGAGTTTTGTTTACTACCACCAAATTATGACGTAACCGCTCCTCCAGCTGGAGAAGCATCCACCCACAACATCATCCATCCACCCACTCATCCACCCTCAACATCATCCAGTCATCTACATCATCCATTCACCCATTCATCCACCCACATCATCCATCCACCCACTCATCCACCCATCCACCCACAACATCATCCATCCACCCATCAACCCATCTACATCATCTACCCACTCATCCACCCATCAACCCATCTACATCATCCACCCACTACATCATCCACCCATCAACCCATCTACATCATCCACCCACTACATCATCCACCCATCAACCCATCTACATCATCCACGCACTACATCATCCACCGATCAACCCATCTACATCATCCATCTACATCATCCACCCACCCACTCATCCACCCACTACATCATCCACCCACTACATCATCCACCCATCTACATCATCCACCCACTACATCATCCACCCACCCGCTCATCCACCCACCTACATCATCCACTTATCCATCCATCTACATCATCCACCCACCCATCCACTCATCTATCCACCTATCATCCATCTACATCATCCACCCACCCATCCATTCATCCATCCATCCATTTACCTCCACCCATGCACCTCCAGCTGTCTACACCACCATGAACCGGCTGGTTTGTGACGTCCGTCTCTGTCTGGTTTAATTTCAGGTGATGAAGTGAATGTTTCTGCGGCCGCTGATCCGATGATCGACAGCAGCACAGTCGCCATGTTGCACCGGAGTGAACCGGCGCGCTGCACCGTGTGCTGCTGCACGCTGGCCAACAAAGTCCTGATGGTGCTCTTCATGGTGTTGCTCATCTTCGCCATCTTGTTCGGGAACCTGGTGACTCTGGCCGTGGTTCTGGGGACTAAACACTTCCACACGCCGCAGGGTTACCTGAAGGCGTCGCTCGCCGTGGCTGATCTGGCGGTGGGGATCTTCGTGGTGCCGCTGTCCGTCTACGCCGAGGTCTACCTCATGGTGACCGACTCGGCACCGGAGTGGACGTCGTACAACTCGCAGTCGGTGAGTTTCCACCCGTGCAACATCATCGGCCCCATCTTTGCCGGGTGCACGTTGGTCTCCATCACGACCATCTTCCTGCTGACGATCGAGAGGAGCATCGCCGTGTTGCGGCCGCTGCACAAAGACTCTGTGATTACACGTAAGAGGACCACCATCCTCATCATCCTCTCCTGGGTGGGGAGCTTCTTCTTGGCGGTGTCTCCGATGGTTTTCAGCAGCGAGATCGCTCTGGAGTACAACTCCTGCAGCCGGATGTGTAACTACGCTCTGGGGACCATCGGCGAGTTCCCCAGCCAGGCCTGGAACATCCTCCTCCTCTTCCCGGCGTTTGACTTCACCCTCCTCGGGGGAACCGTGGTCATTAACATCATCTCTCTGTCCAGCATCAGGCAGCACTCCAGGCGCAGGAAACACCTCGCCGAGACCGAGTGCCAAAGCACCACCAAACCTACTTTCTCCGACATCAAAGCAGCCAAAACAATAGGGACACTGACCGTGGCGTTTACCGCGTCATTCACCCCCATCGCCGTCTTCGTGGTCGGGAACGTTTTGGGGAACGAATGGTGCAACTTCTCCTTTTTTGCCTTCTGGATTTTGGCCACCAACAGTTGCTGGAATGTCATAATTTACAGTGTGCAGGATCAGAAGTTCAGACTTCGAGCGCACAAGCTCCTCATGCCTTTCCAGAGAAACAACACAACCAAAACCTGAAAGCATTCAGGGACTGAATCCGGAGCAGGACCGCATCGCTTAGATGTTTGTTTGTCACACAAAGTCTTTGAGAGTCTCGTTAAGAGACGTGTCTGCATGTTTTGTGGATTGCTGTTGTGAACTTACAGGTTTTCTTACGTCATTAAGAAGCATGGGAAGGTGTTGGATATTAAATGTCCTGCTTTGTGGGCATTTGTCTTGTTCTGTGTAACACTGCGATTACAAGAAACCTGTTTCAGTCTGTGGAACGGTTGTTTGACCCAAGTGTGATCAATTAAAACACGACACAAAACCAAATGTGATTTCTGATTCCACAGTGCGTCAGGATGTTGATATTTCTAGAGATTTCCACTTCTGTAGGCCGTTAATCAACACATATTCTGACACATTACATGATCAAAAACGAAGAGATACAACTTTATTTATTGTGCTGCAGTTGCAGAACAAAGTAGGAAAGGAGATTCTACAATATACCTTATTATTCTATACACCAAGGTAGGAAAATGCTGTATTGATCTGCAGGATATTTATTCAAATGTTCTAATGTTATTTTATCATATTCATCAGATTATGAGGCAACAGAGTCAACAGATCCTCAGACTTTAAGTATTTTCTCTTAACATCGTCAGGTTTAACTTGTCTTAGTGCTTATAGAGGTTTTATAGGTTGTTTCATTGGTTTGTTTTCTTGTTAGATGTTTAGTTTTGGGGGTTTTGGGGTTTAACATCACTGGATTGGTCCAGTAGATCGTCTCAGCCAGCAGCCGTGAAACAGGCTGCAACCACTGCGTTCTTCCACTAAAAGCGCTTGTTTTTAACACTGACTCTGGTTCAGACGGGTAATCTCAGCGTCTGACAACATTAAGGAAGTTAAAGAGTTAAGATCGTGTTTGTTTAACCAGAAACGCCGTCGTCTTCCTGCAACAATTCCACCTCTCGTGAGACATCGATGCGAGACTGTCAGTTTCTGGTGAACCAAAAGGGATCTTATAGTTTCAAATTCAGGATAAAAAGGTAACTAGTAAAGAGAAGTGTAGTAAAAAGTAGAGTATCTCTCAGAAATGTAGTGGAGTAGAAGTAAAAGCTGCCTAAAAAATGTCAAAACCATACAGAACGTGAGTAGAAATACATCTTTCCAGTGTGCGAAACACTCAGACTTATTAGTTACTGAAATTGATTGAAGAGAAACACAAAGATGTAACGTCACAGCATACTTACCCTGACTCTCAGTGAGTGCCTGCGTAGCCTCAAACACCTTGAACTAACTGTTCCTCCGTCTTCAGCATCACCACCGTCAGTGGATCTCCAGGTGAACATAAAGGGAAGTTCCTGATGCTTTGTTCTGTCCCTAAAGTGTCTGACATGCATGAAAGAAACGAACAAGGTTGCATATTTAAACGCAGCTGCATGCATTTCTTTATTGAAATCGCATTCTACCCGCTCCACGTAACCACGTGCAACACTACTTTACATGCAGATTCAACACATCACAATCACCTCAACAGAAAAGAAAAAGCACTAATAAGAATGAATTCCCATCCCTGACCTGCCTTCGTCACGCAGAAGCTGCAGAGGGAAAGAAAACACCAGCAGGTAACGTAGAATACGTCGACCTCCTGCCGGTGAGTCACCGAGTGGAGGAATGAAAAGCAACAAAGACCGAATCAATGAAGAGGGAAGAGTTACATTGGCGTTTACTGTCCTTGACATTTAAAATCAATAAAACTCATTGACTGGAACTCATTTAGAGACTGGTGAGTTATGTGTATATTCAGTTTCTCTATTTTACTGCCTTCATCACGCAGAGTGCTGCTTTTATTACATCTTATACATCTAGATTTTTTGCAATTTTTGTAACAGGATCCTCTTTCATGTTCACCGGCAGAGTGTTTCTTGTGTACAGATGTTGCTCATCTGGGTGTCATTTGTTGAGTTTCACAGACCGACTGACTGACGGATATTAAAAACACGCTCGCTTTCAGATGGAAAAGCAGATTTCTCTGGAGGCTTTTAGTGCTCTGGAGGGAGGAACTCTAATAATACAATCAGACAACCAATCAATCTAGTCAGTCTAATTGAGACGCAAGTGCCTCTCGAACCAACAGCAGCTGTGACTATTTAATCAGGACGGGTCAATTTTATCTTCAGAGACAACTTGTTAAGTAGGAAACAGGACATCAGGGCTGATTTTAAAGAGCAAACATTTAGTGAGTGTACGTTTCATTTCATGCACTTATTAAGATGATGCTTTCTTTCCCCACACGCGACATAAACTCTTCACTCAAGTCAACAAACTGCTGCTGGTATCAGCTGCCTCACTTTGAGATAAAGAGGTAGAGGTCTGGTGTCATTATGACCCGACTCTCGCTGAGCTGCATCACAGATCAAACCGATTTCATTTTGAATGCAGGTACAGGATGGTGGCTGTTGTTGGCATCCTGACTGTCCACCTGTCTGTTTGTGCAGGCTTATAAGTACCCAGACCTGACAGTTTACAGCATTATGGGGACCAAAGAGTCAGTCCACTCTTAATTACCTACAATGGGACTGCTGTGGACGTCTGCAAGGTCTGCAGGTCGGGTATCAGCGGCTCCAGTTGGCTCACTGGATGCAAGAAACGTTGTAAATGCAGCAAAAAGCAAACGGTGAAAGTCTGGATAATTTAATTGGACTGATGCTTACAGCAGAAGTTCACCAACACCACAGCACGTCACCCCGACTCACCTGGTTACACTTACACAGTTTGCTTTTAAATGAAGGCAGTTTAATGAGATTTGACTTTGCTAGGTAAACATCGGGAGAGCAGAGTTCAACAGGGCAGGAACATAAGCAGTCAGACAGGCTGTGAACAAGCCACAAGTGCAGCCATAATAACTAAACCATCTTATTTTGGAGGTGAAAGGTTGGTCATAGTTTCTTAATTGCACAGACAAACTGTGTCGCACACACAAACTTACACACACACACACACACACACACAACTGCAGTGGGTCAAAGTTGAAGCAGGAAGTCTGCGAAATATATTGGATGTTTACAAGTGATCATTAACATTTTCTCTACTGAATAAGTTTGGATGTGGGAGGTATTTTAGGAGGAAATTAGAGTTAAGTTTTGGGGTAATTTGGAAGATTTTGGAGGTTTTATGTTCGATTAAAAGGATTTGACATAATAGAACAGTGTGTGAGTGTGTGTGTGTGTGTGTGTGTGTGTGTGTGTGTGTGATCCATATCGCTGGCAGCAGAATAATCAGTGCAGCAGGGAGCTTTGTTGAGGAGCTTTGGAAGCTTGTGTCGATGCGGATTTAGCGTCAGTGTTGAAGCTGCCTGTTTGCAGCTAACAGCCAGAAGCAGATTTAAAACTGCATTAAACACACACGCGTTCTGCTCTCAAGCTTCAGCAAACAGCTTTCCCTATTTGGCTTAGGGACATGTTCACAAACGTTCCTTTACTTTGGAAACGTCAAAGAAATGTATTTTTTTTAAGTCAGTCATGTGTTAAATGCAAAGCCGGGCTGCTGGTGAAGGTATTTGCTCTAAAGTCATGTAAGCTGTTCCTTCCAGACAGTCTGACAAAGTGTCACATCAGCCATTCAACAAATAAATTAAACTTAAACTGACAAATACAGAGATGATTAATGGGAGAGAAAGGTTTTTGTGTGAAATATTGGATAATTTAAATAATTATTTAAATAAAAGCATTCGTATTTAGAAGAGACATGTCAAGGTTATCCATGAAACGGCAGGAATTGGACCCAAATGCAGACTTGTGAGAAGTTCAATTAAAAAAAGTGTTTATTGCACAACTCTCAAACTGAGGCAGGAACGGCACTGAAATCCATGGACCAAAAACATACATGACACACGACCACACACAACAAACCAACAGAGACAAAAGGAAAGGACCTCTATATGTAGGGAAGGCAAACGAGGGGATCAGACACAGGTGAGTGCAATCAATCTAAGGCGGGAACCAGACAAAGACAGGAAATCAACCAAAAACAAAAACACAGACCAGGATTTCAAAATAAAACAGGGAACAAGTTCAGGGACCATGAAATTAAATGTTATTTTGGAGGAAATGCAAACAATCTATAGACATTTTAAGCCCCAGCTACACTTTACTGTAAAATCTGAATCTGAAAAGTGACAAGTAACACCTTTTGTATGATAAGTATTTGTTGTATGAACAACCTAAAGATCATGAGATAGATGTGTATGTGTCTGTTCGTGGTACCTAGACCTGACAGCTTACAACATTACGGGGACCAGCTTTCATTCTGGGGACCAAACAGCTAATTTTAAATCAAAAATACGTCACGTAACTCCATGACAACTAAGCAACCCCCATTTTTCTATCGGAGGAACATGACCTGCAGTTGAAAGTCTGCAGAAAATTAAGCAAATAAGTGGACACTGAGTTTAGATAATTTTGTCAAACTCGCCTCAAGCACTCAAGCTTTAAAAGTACAATTTAATAATTAAAGCATTTGGCTTCAAGCCATCACATCCATTTGTAAATTGTTGAATTAACAAGCTAATTTGTTTAATATGAAGCTGAAGAACTCTGAGTTTCTCTCTCCGGTCTTCAGTTCTGGTGAGTCAAAAATCATTGCAAGATACTCCTAAAGCATAGGGATCCTTATCTGAGGGCCAGTATTGATTCAGTGAGAGCCGAGTGTGAAAGAGACTCTGCAGGGAAGAGCAATCAGCATCAAAGAAGAGGAAAGAGTCTCTGGCCTCTGAAGCAGAATGACTCAAAAACCTCTGCTCAATAATGTTCGGCAAAACATTTTCTTGCCGGTTTGATTCCAGCAGCTCACGTGGACCCTGCTGCTGCTGCTGCTGCTGCTGCTGCACACAGACGGACTGTTAAAGCAAAGCTGCTCATGTTTCATATTAAAATGTACTCGTTACCGGTGTGCTTCTCTACAAAACCAGCCGCGGGAACGTGCACACGACACAAGCTCGATGCCCGAAAGCAACAGGTGCAACACTTTCAGATTAAGAAGTAAGTGAAAAATGTGCACAGCAGTTACAGTGAAGCAGTTGTTTTAAGCATTTAAATTCTTGTTCTCAGCCTCCAACAACAACAACAACAACAACACTCAAACAACTATGTACAAAAGAAAATCATTAATTCAAGTTTAATCCACCGTATCAGAGGTTTTACCCATGCTAGCTCTAGGGGCAGCTCTGGTTCAGACTGAAATATCCGTCACTGTTGGATGGATTGGCTTGTAGTTTTGCACAGACATTCATGTTCCCCAGAGGATGAATCCTACTGATTTTGGTGATCCCTACGTTTTCCTGTATCGCCACCAGGAGGTTTACATTTGACATTTTGAGTGATACGTTTTGATGGTTTAGCATAAAATTTGTTGCAAACGTTCATGTCCCTCTGGGGATAAACTGTAATGACATTGATCCACTGACTTTTCGTCCAGCGCCATCATCAGATCATCGTGTTAACGTGTCCAACACTTTGGTTTATGACCAAATACCTGCAGAACTAACAACATTCCCATCAGCCTCAGATTGACTTTAGTGCTAATTAGCACGTATTAGCACGCTAACACGTTAAACTAAGATGGTAAACACAATACCTGCTAAATGCCGGCATGTTAGCGTCGTCACTGTGAGCATGTTAGCATGCTGACATTTGGGAGCGAACAAACAAACACAACTTTGTGTGATTGCATGCAAATTGCAAGTTTTCTGCGCTTAAATTGAACCTGAGCCTTACACCAAAAGATGGATTAGAGCTGAACAGTGCTCATCTCACGTCCAGCAGCACCATGAAGGCAGCATTATATAGACTACCACTCGCATCTGTTACTGCAGCTCTTCTCAGTTTAAAAACCTAAACCAAGATGGACACGCGAGACGTTCAGGGAGCTACCGTGAAGTTCAGGTTGATTTAATTTGAATGCTGAAGTTCTGTCTCAGGACTCTGGCTGCAGGTGTTTGTTTGTTTGTTTGTTAGCCCTCATTTACGACACACACTCGGGAGGTTTTTTGATTTTCCACCTAAATGGACGGAGATAAATGGGTCGAGGTCTCCAAATGGCAAGATGAAAGGAGAAGTGTGTCTCCGTGGCAACAGATCAGACCCAATTTATTAGTGAGAGTTTCTTTCATCGCCTCGTCGTGTTTAATGTTCCCTGTGGGCTTTTTATTCCTGCTCACGTTCCTGCAGCAGCATCAGGAAACAGTCTGCACGTAGGACTTCGTATTTATAGCTTTGATTGTGACGTTATTTGTGGGTTTTGTCAACTTTAAGGTGCCTTTTAGAGACGGATGAATAAGCACAAGTCATCTTTAGTAACACTAACAGCCTGTAAGGAATACGTGCCAGTTTAAAGCCCGACTCCAACATTAAAAAAGCTTTTTCTTGATCCTTTAATTGTACGAGTATTTACACCAGCAGACTCTGAAGATGAAGTATAATAACCAGCATTCAGCTTTATGCAAACACGCGTCAGAGTTTCGCGGTTCAGTGTTCTTGCGTGGGGGGTGGTGGTGGTGGTGGGGGGGGTTGTTATGTGGAAGTGGTTTGAATAAACACAAAGAGAGTAATAACATAATTCAGAGTGTCAGAGAAGCTGCAGGATCAAACGGCACGCAGAGAGAAGCAGCTTATCTGACCAATTATGTCGACGTGTGCGTCGACTAAACCCCCGAAATCCCTGCTCGACTATCAGGTGAGTGTTTCAGAGGGTCCAATTAAAACCGCTGCCTTTGTGAGCCACTTATCATGCAGGGACCATGACAAACCTGCACTAAATGAAGCCTGAAAGAGGCTTTGCTTTGTCACAATTATGCATTATAAAATTAAGGAATTTAAAAACAGGACAGAAGAGACGAGATGAGGACAAAACACTAAATGTCTCTAAATGCTGAGAACCTTTTCAGCTGATTCTCTAAATACAGCAGCCGGCCTTCAGCCCAGAGGTGTTCTGGGATGTGTCTTTGTTAATATTACAGAAGCTGCAGATGCACGAGTTATAAGCACCGTGAGACTCGGGGCTGTATTCACAAAGCTTGGGAGAGACTGTGGGAGAAGATCTCAAACAATATCAAAAGCAAGAAATCCACTGCGTCTGAACGTGAAGATGCAACAGGTGCAGCAAACAGGAGTCTGTTCATGAAGAGGCTGAATCCACAGTGTGCAGATCTTTGCTTTTACACACTTTAACACTCCTCCTGTACCTTGAACATGTTGCTGTTTCTCCTCTTTAGCCCTGTCAAGTCTCCACTAATGCTGTCAGCCCACGAAGGCTTCAGTTGACAGGATCATCTTTCTTTGATCCAAACCATAACCGCGTCGCCTGCAGCTGCCTCAGCTTTTATAAAAGGTCTGCTTCATGTCTTCTTTATTTCTTTAACATAATATTACATTTCTGCTCCAGTATGAGTGGTGCCAGTGTGTCACTAAGATTCCCAAAGCTGTCCGAGGAAGGTGTTCACCGGCTGCACTCTTTAAAAGGGTCTGATTGGTGGCTCGGTGACAGTTAGCAGGTACATTTATTTTAACATGCTGGATGTTGGAGCCACTGCTGTGTTAAAGTGTGTTACTATGTACGCACTTGTAATTCCTGGGTTGCACTGTAGGGGGTGTATGTGTCATGGGGAAGGTTATATTATCTTTGACCGTAAGCGTTAGCATCAGTTGTAGCATTTGTTTGTCCTTATAATAGTGAAGACCCCTGAAGTGAGTAAGCATGTTAGCTGGTCTGTCAGTGTGTTCCTGCTTCCTGAATAAGTGCTGTGTTTAACAGCAGCGTGTTAGCATGTTAGCATGTTAGCTGGTCTGTCAGTGTGTTCCTGCTTCCTGAATAAGTGCTGTGTTTAACAGCAGCGTGTTAGCATGTTAGCATGTTAGCTGGTCTGTCAGTGTGTTCCTG
>JAVQJD010066483.1:0-30369 GCA_036023655.1 Nannoperca australis | reverse complement strand
CTGGTTTCTTGAACATGACAATGACTTGTCCACAGTCACCAGGTCTCAATCCAATAGAGCACCTTTGGGATGTGGTGAAACGGGAGTTTTGCATCATGGATGTGCAGCCGACAAATCTGTAGCAACTGCGTGATGCAATCGTGTCAATTTGCACCACAATCTCTGAGACATGTTTCCAGCATGTTGTTGAATCTATGCCACGAAGAATTACGGCAGTTCAAGGTGTACCTAATGAAGTGGCCGGTGAGTTTATATTTGTGCTTTTCAGAAAAGACATACAGTACTGCTGCAAAAAAAGAACCTTTTTCTTTCCATAAAACTGAAATCTAAGCTACTGTAAAATGATTTAGATGAGAGAAGATAAGATGATAATGATGATAGATATGTGAAGCCACACGGCCTAAAACATTTAGCAAAAACATGTGCATTGGCAATCCTGATAACCAACATTAAACCAACAAATAGAACACCACCCATTAATTTAGGAGATACCTAAATCACAACAACGTAAGCAAAAACTAACATTTGCAACTTTGAGCAACAAGAGACTCTCTTCTAAGGAAATAAAAAGTCTGAGTATGTTTTCTGCTCTTAAGCCCCACTGACACATTGATCCCTGCACACTTCCTGATGATTTAAGCCTGGATGGATAACATAGATGGTCTCCTGAGAAGAGCAAGAACCTGTCATGAGTAAAGAACGGGATCAAAGCACTTACAGTATTCTACATGCAACTTGAAGGTGTTATTTTAACATATAAACATATAACATTTCCTGGCACACATAATAACCCTACTAAAGTGTAGCATTATTGGACCGTAGTATTGTATTACCATGTGTTTTAGCAACACAACTGTGTCTCAGTTGTATAACAGATATAGTGAACCTGCAATGTTCAATCAGCTGTAATTTTCCGATATTTACAGTATCACACAAACACCTACACATGGTCTCAAGAGATTAGTCGTGTCGCTCTGCTGTTCTATGAATTTCAGTAATTTATTACTGAGTTGGTTTACATATCATACTCTCTCCTACTGTTCTCCTATTAGGTCTCATACTACCCAGGATGTCAGTGAACCAAAGGCTTAACAAGATTTATGTCCAGCATCCTTTTTGGACCCACCGCTGTGTTGGCTCTTCTGCAGGGTAATGGCGTGACATTCCATAATTGCACAAATGATTTGGTCATCAAGCACTATTTCCAGCTCTGCAACAATATCCTTTTCCCATTTGCTTTGTAATCTATTACCAGGAGACACAGCTCAACAAAAAAGGGATGCATTAGCACACACAGATCGCAAGCACTTAACCCTGCACCAGCTTTTAATAATAGCTATGGCCAAAGATCTTTTGTCATGTACTTACACTAAACTTTGGGAATGAGCTCCACTATTATACCAGAGCCAATACCTCTGTTTCACAGTTCAAATGAGTACTGTATATTATCAATTTATAGTTCAAGGAAACACCTCTGTTTAACGTTGTCTGTCTCGTTGTCTAGTATTTTTATGGTTTTATCTTATGGTTGGCACAAGAAACACAATGTTTGGCACAATGTTCTTAAACAGCCATTTTGTATAAGACTGAAATGTAAAGAGAAAATGAATTGCTACAGGTCACGGTGTTAAACACAATTACTATACAGTCAAATTCAAATAAACATAAATTACGGGTATTTTATTGAATGCATGTACTGTAGAGTAAAACATAGAAGTTGGCGTTTGTATTAATGTTATATAAGAGCTCACAGCAAATGTGCAACAATTGTGTCTTTAAAAAAGTCATCCCGGTAATCGAATGATGAGCATGTATTTAATATTCACCCAGCCACTTAATACAATTTATTTTTGTAATTAGCAGATAGAAACTATGATTAACCTCTGTATCTGATGTGAATACTGTGAACCATCTGAGTGGCTAGAAACTTTAGGCAAAGATAGAGACATGTAGCTTTTCTGGGTGGCAGCACGTCAGACTGCATGGTTTGTAATGCAAGGAGACACCTCATTTTTTGGCTGGCCCTACAGGGGGAAAATAGCACATGCCCAAGCAATGCTCTACGTTAATTACACCTCTTTGGCCTTAAGTAGCTCCATCAGCAGTCAGCTCCAAAAGTATTTCATCCTAATGAAGGGAAGATGAGTTTAGCACCTGGGTGCATTCAGATAAAAACAAGAATTCTAGCATTTTTTTCTGATTGGGATTCAGCCATTCTGTAGACTTGCTATGGGCTGTTGTTGGATATTGACAGAGGGACAGCATGCGCAAAGATAAAAAAAGAAGCAAAAAATGTGATTGTTATGAAATCCGCTGTTCTAAGAGGATAAATCACAATTTCTTTGTGCACAATAAAGTCATTAAAGTAAAAAACATAATCCATGAATCCATCATGAACCGACTGCTAAACTTTGATGAACTGTAGTTCATAGTCAAGTCAAGTCCACAGTGGTGAAGACAACAGAGGACTAGGTCAATCAAAAGTCAAGCCATGTTAAGATAAGCTAAGGAAATGAACCAGCAACTACAGTACGAGCAGTGAAAACACAGTAGTAGGAAGTAATATAAGCCAAGAAAGAATAATAGGCAGTGATAAATACAAAAGTAGAACTTCATATATAAGTAAAAAATATAAGGAATCAAGTGATTCAACAGTCAACCTTAAAATTGCACTTGAATAAGGTAACAAGCAAAACAGTTTATATTGTTGAATAGCAGCTGTACTGTGTGTAGTTGACATCAGATAATGATAATGCTTAGTGAGGCAGGCAACAATACCAGATGTTGAAAGTGTCAAACTGTCAGCAAAAATTAAATGCAGTGAAAAACACCCGGATGGTGTTGTCAAATAGTTCAGGTGTTTTTGTGGTCCACTGAGGGTCACAGTGGTTGTAGAGCCTCAAAACAGCAGGGAGGAGGAGCCACATTCATAAACTGTAAGTGGAGGATCCTGGCACTGAATGACCTGTCAAAAGCACTTGTGGTGGAGCAGTGGGAGGTGCAAAGGAAGCAAATAGTGGACAACCTGTATGTCCACTTTGAGGCGGCTGTAGCTCAGAAAGTAGAGAGGACTGTCAATCATCTCCAGGGTTGGCAGGTTGATCCCTGGCTCCTTCTATACACAAGTCAAAGTGTCTTTGAGCAAGACATAAATTCTTCCAATTCGTTTAGCTAGTGGCTTTCTGTATTTTAGGGTGTGGGTGAGCAATGCTTTACCCTGTCCACCAAACGCTTCACAAAATCCTAAGTTAGTCTTCCGTATTCCTGTGCACCTGTGATACAGTAGACACAGCTATGACTGAGTTGTTTGAAAGCTTTTTCAGATGTAAAGCGAAAAGGAGACATGAAACCACACAATCCTCAAGATAATGACCACTCCAGTAACCCTGATGGATGGCTGGTAGGAAAACAGAAGCAGACACATAGCTGCACAGGGGTCTCAGCGAGTCACGGATAAGCCTTTTTTAAGACTTGATATGATTGGACTGGAACTGTCCACTGTAGGGCATTCCATAACAATGTGCCACCAACCATAACGGAAAATATGCTGAAGAAAACAGATCCACCTAAAATGCAGCATATTGCTAACATACATCAGGTTTGCAGCACATCATTTATTAACTTACTAAAATTCTTGGCTTGGACCAGAACAAATCTCCTCTATGTAAAGCAGCACTGATACACAGCAGATGGTAATGGGTTCAATAAGTGTGATCATAGTCCTGAAATTAATTGAGAGAAGTTTAACAAGAGCTCAGCTGTTTAGGCCTAATATAAGATATAAGAACAGCAGGGCAAGTTGTCACATAACTGCGTTAATAATATTTCTCAAATGCTAATATTAAGTGTGTGGAGAAAATCTGAATGTGATGACCTAAAAATTATGTTGTGTTTCTCTTTCAGCCAATTAAAACAGTATACGTCAAAGGATTTACAGCCAATAGACAAATAATACCTTCTAAATGTAACTTCAGTTTATTTTGCCAAGCCAAGAGGAAGGTCACCAAAACAATGCCAACAACATTAGGGGAAATATACTAACCAAGACATGAGTGGTCAAAACGTGCTGTAACCAGTAGCATGAATCATCTCAATATGTTGCCAAAGACGAAACAACCAAAACACTTGGCATGGTTAGGCAGTAGCACCATAAGAGCTTAGCTTGGCAGTCATACCAGCAGGCACCATGACATTGCCCACAAGCAGATCAGTTGGGAAGAAATAAAAACCTCCAACCAAATGAATGCCTATAAGGATCTGTTTCTGAACGTTTTCTAGCCTGTTCTTTTAAACAGGCAGCACAGCAGAGTTCAAAGTATTCATCAGCATCAGCAGTCTCATAGCTTACTGACATTTGCCAAGTACACAAACACCCGGCTGAGCTGAGCTAAGACATCCAATGATGATAGGTAAGCACCAAATGCTTAATTGGGTGAAGTGAAGCAGTGAGCTTGGAATCTCAGTGTTGACAATGATACATATAGTGAATAAAACCATTTGTGACACTTGCAGTGATCTTGTGCCTCCAACAGCACGGACAGAAAAACATTGACTTCTACCATGAAGCGTGTGTTTGTGGGACAGCACTAATATTTAACCGGTCATTGCTCGGAGTGGCAGAATAGTATCAGCAGCAGTGAATGTGGAGTGCACACATGGTTATTTCCTCCATAAATCTGTTTTGAAGTGGCATGATGAGACTGTTGGCATGCAAGCTTGTTGATTAAAGGCTATTTACAGCACCAAAAGCCTGGTGTAGAAAAATAGTGAGGAGAGTGAGACAGCTTCAATGGATTGCAAATGCATTGTAGATTGTGACATACTGTATGTCCGGTGTGAGTGTCACTTGAATTGCTTGCTTGAAGCTTACAGCCCTGAAGCAGCCGATTCATTTTTCTGTCCTATAATTCACAGTTATGTTTTTATATCCTAATATATCATATTGCCATATTTGAGGCATCTCTAGCAGTGACCGATTTCAGTCATGTCAAAACACAACACCGCTGTTCAACTGTGACATTTAACTTGAGGATGCAGAACTTTTTTCCAGAATTTACACATTACTAATATGATATGAATTACCTGCTAATGATGTCCTTCTGATCTCTATTCTTTGTATTGTTAAGAGGAGGGATAAACAATGTACCCAAACTACTCACCAGAAACACATGTACAACTGAGAGGATGCATCAAAATACAAATGACCACAATAGCACTCTTAAAATAGTATTTATTCTCAAATGAAAGCCCATTCTCTCTGTCTATACAGTATGTGCCATTCACAGCACAACAGAGTGGAACATAAAGCATCACTGCCGAACATCTTATTCAACAAACCTTGTTTCATTTCCCATTAGAGCTGCAGTTGCAACACACAGATCAACACACCAAGAGCACAGATGGACATCATATTGATTTTGTTGTACTCCATTAACAGGAGGATGTGATTATACAGATATTAGGATCTTACAGTTATAGCAGGAGGTGAAATTCTGAGACCAGAAACACATAGAAACTCTAATAGGTTACTTGCTCCACACAACTTCGGCTACATAAACAGGATAGCATGTGTACATGATTAATCTGCCAATAAAACACAGTCTTGCATGATTATTAGAACACTTGTGGTGATATTTGGTGATTATAATACATGTATATTTATCAAGTTGAGGGGGGCATAACATACACCCACAATTATTTTCTTTCTTTCTTTTTTTAAATATCGCACACAAATATAACACAACAGCACAGCAAAAGTAGAACAAACAACTCAATATTAATGATAGTGATGTAATGAAATGGGAAATATTTAACAGTATGGAAACATTTGTCCTCCTGCTGCATAATACAAGACTTAACTGATAATCTAAAAAAGGTGAACCCAGTGTCCCATGCCAGCTCATCATCCATACAAACAAAGGCGCCTGTCTTGTACTAATACAGATCTCTCTCTCTCTCTCTCACACACACACACACACACAAACAAACCTCCCACCACGCATACCATATGGCAGAGCATCGGAGGTGGACAGGAAGGACGTTTTTCAATAGGACAGGGCCAGAGTGGGTTGACCAGGCATTAACAGAGTGAGAAATAACTATCTGACTGGCACAGTGGTTGGCAGACAGCCAAGACAATTCTGTTGTATAAATGGAAATAGCGAATATACCACTTGATATATCAACATTTGGCAGCAAACACTTCAATCAATCACTTTAGTAGCAATAGGATATTTTCAAGTATTTTATATTACTTTTAAAAAGCAGTTTAAATAAATAACAATTATAGGGATATATGGACAGTTTTACTAGTGACATTCTGAATGTGTCACTGATAAAATAAAAAAAATATTCTTACAAGGGAGTATATTTGGACAATAGAGAAAATATGTTGAAGGATGCCCTAGTGTGACTATATTAAAATAGAGATGTTACATGTTTTTTGTGAATTTTTTTTACTGACATCATTCATTCAATACAGGTCCATTACTGATACGGAGTAGCTATCTGATGATGGGGAAAGTCCCTCCCCCACACCCACACAGTGCCCTTCTGAACACCCCTTCAACTCCATGCTCCCCACCGTCTCTATTCAAACTAAACATCTCACACCGGAGTGCTGATTCCTGAGATACTGAGATCATTAGGTTGGATAATTGTGATGCTGCATCTCTTCAAAGGCTGAGATGTTACATGTTTGATATTCCACAACAGGTGTAGCAGGCAGGTCTAGTCAAACTATCATTAATCAAGACATCAGACTTCTATTTTCAGAATATGCAGCTTAGCTTGCAGCTTGCACCTTAGGTCTGAAATCAATTTTTTATTAATTGATTTAATTAAAAAAAATGTAATCACTTTGTTAAAACTATAGTGCAGTTGAAACAATACTAATAACAGATTTGCAAGCTTGCTACTGATTTTCTGATATAATTCTGATATACACAGTTGACATTCTTAGTTACTGTTGATACGCCTGTCAAGTGTTCCCTTCTCGCACAGTAAATATGCAGTTTCTAATAAAAAAGAGGACAGATTTACCTCTCAAAATTCTAAATTATTTCTGACACAACCGATTTGATAACAGACAGACATATACACAGTTCTCATTTCTAGCTGGTGAAATGACATCTGTGTAATGGTAACAGCAGATTCTATAAGCTGCATCTAGCTAGAAAATGTATCTAACAGTAGCTACATGAGTTGGTCTCAGGCTGACTTTTTAATGTTTCCAGCTGACTTGTTTTTAAATGAGAGCCCTGACAAAGGGCCTTAAATAGGCACTCGATGGCAACATATAGTACATATTGTGCTAAAGCTCCCACACAGAAAGTCAGCATCCTCACAAGATGATTATCTACGTAAAGGACATAGCAATACAAGTGTCTAGTGTTGCACTGAAGAGTTAATTAGTCGGAGTATTGCAAAATATGAACCTGCTCTAACACTTTTACTTATCACAATAACATTGAGTTTGGGTGGGGCTGCTGGAGTGTGAACCTACCAAATCTGATTAAGAGCAGCACAGAGCAGATGCAGAGTATCTGTCGTATTACAGCCCAATGCACACCACTTTAACATGTGGAGAAATCAAAAACCTGCTGTGCCTATTACAGTTACTAACCTATGATTGGACAGTTGCTGTACTGGAGAAGGGTTTAACAAACAGCAAAAACATACCTACAGAACAATTCGTAATTTTATTGAAAGTCAGATCTTTAATTATTCTATTCCCACTGAAACTCACTGAGATTTAGTTAGGAAACTCATGAATTATACATCTTGATTACACTTGCTCTTAAATGTATCAATATGGAAAATCTTACAGCCCAACTCCTACACAATCGCTTCTACATTGTGGCCATTTTTGCTTGTTATTTTCATGATGGTACTTTCTCTCCCTCTCTATCTATCTCTCTATCTTTCTTGCTCACTCAACCATGTTATGAGAGGATGAGCTCCATGAGCTGTGGTGCCCTGTACATTTCAACTCTGTCAAGCCAGTCACTTCTTGCCATGGCTCGAGGGGAAACGTCTGCTGGCGGGAGTGAGGTCACACTTTGTCTAGAGAGTAGTTCACAGTGACTGATAAGTGACAAGTGTTTGTGAGAGAGGAGGGTAGCCATTAGGTATGTGAATATTCTTGGTCTTGCCACACCCCAACAGAGACTAAATTAAGTAGTAAGGACCAAATGTAAGCATGAAGGCTGAAAGGTGAAGTGCAGGAAAGCAGGTTTTTTGAGACCATGTCAACAAGTCAATTGTTCCATCCAGGAGTTTCCCTGTTTGACATAACAGCAATGCCTATTGAACTAGAGAAGAGGTTATAGTATATTTCCACCCACACCTCGGACAGATATAGTTCACTTTAAATGGCCAATTTGTTAACAATAAGCTCTAGTACACCCTCAGGATAAATCCGCTCGGGCATTGGCAACAGAAAGCTCCAATTTTATTATTAGGTTATTGCAAGGCATAACTACAGGGGCCATATAGACCTTGTTAGTGGGCACTTAACCATCTGTACACAAATCTCCACTAGAATACACTGGAACATTTTTCATAAAGCTGTGCCTCATCTCCACACTGACCTCTACAAACTAAAGTGTCCTTTCAAGCCCATTCAAGCATACAGGCAGCATTCATAAAACACTTCCCCTCTTTAAACCATGACCCCATGAGAGATATGCTGTCACAGAATATTCAGAGCTACGGATAAAAACCGGCTATGGAATATCAAAAGCTCCCATCTGTCCACTTCTCCCTCTCTACCCCCCTTTCCTTTTGTTACTTAACATTGCCCTGTTTTTATGTCAAGGAAAGGGCATGTCTTGCAAGGCAAATGATTTGGTCTGACTGAAGAAACTAGAAAATGAACAGGTCACCCAGGAGTCCCACTGTCTGATGGGCAATAAACCTTGTCATTGAAATGTGAGCAGAATGCCAAAACTCCACTGTGTATTTATGTGACAGCACTGGGCTGCAACACAACCAGAGCTGGAGGAAAATATATTCCAAAAGCATCCTGGAGATGTGTAAAAAATTAAGATTCAAACTGCTGCATGCACCATACTGGTACTGTTCCCAGTAAGAGAATGCCGTATGTCTGTGTAAAACACGGAGCAGTGTGAACACTATTAGCATTATGTAAACTAACATTTAGCATGGCCTCCCTATTACATGTACTTCGGTGGTGAACAGTGGACTTGGAGTATAGATTGGCCTCATTTGCATTCTTTTATATGTGTGCCTAGAAAAAAGTCCTGGGATAAGTGACCTGAGAGCAATGTAGATGGATGATGAGGTCAACTTTGTTTGGTCACTTTTGCTGTGTCTCCATATGAGAACTAAAATGCATTATTTTAATGTCCATGAACTGTACAAGCAAGTGTTAGACAAAAATACAGTCAAAAATGGCTTCCAATGGCTCTTTATAATACCAGTATGAGTCCACAGACTGATAACGTAACTGCTATCAGTTATCTATGCTTAAGATGCTGTTACCTTCCACAATTTGTTTCCCTCTTATACTGCACAGGTTGCTACAGATATACAAGCACCGGTGCACATCTTACCTGGTTTTTCAAATCCAGCTTGGGGCAGGGGCGTCCGCCATTGAAAGCTTTCTCCCTGAGCCACTTGGACCTGATCTTCAACCCGCTGCCACAGGATGCACTGCAGGCTGACCAGGCTGACCAGTCACTGAGCTTACAGTCTAAGGGGCAAGGGATGTGGCAAACCTCCACCATGTAGCCTGAAATTGAACATAAGCAGACAGGACGGGGAGGCCTGATTCAGACTTGGTAACTGGCTGCAGTGAGGTTAACATTAATAATGTCGGACAGACATGCCACTGGTCTGCGCTCCACCAGACCTTCGACTTGCTCACCATGACACCGAGAGCTAATTATCTTACTAATGAGTGTCTCATTCCTACACTGTGCCAACACAGTGAAACTGCTCAAGGGTTTTCACTCTGTATGGTGCTTATGTTTGCTTTCTGTCTCTGCATAACTTTATTATCATTATTCACTCAGCTGTCTCTCACATAAATATGCATGAAAACAGGACAACAATGGAGCAGCTGAACATTCCACATAACCACTCCCTACAAGATGGCCTTACAATTAGGGTTTCACAGATATAACCATTTTATTTCTGATTATTCTGACTAATACTTTACTAATGTCAACCCTACATACTAGCAAGAACTAAATATGTTGCTTTTACTTAACAAATAAGACTAATGGTTAGAGATTATGTTACACAAATGACATGTCTCCAGCAGAAACATTTTGCATAAAAATGCTCTGAAATTCCAGTGATACCATTAATAATAGTTATTATGATGTTAAAACTGCAATTTTGGAATAGTCATTCACTTTTGACAAAGTATCTGAAACCAGCAGAATGTTGTTAGCCTGGTTCCAGAACTCGGAATAGCAGCAGAGATTTATTAAGTGTTTAAATAGGTCTGGTGTTGTGCCCACTGACAGTGGAGAAACACTCGACCAGTCAGAGCTTGGTAGGGGATATTACGATTGGGGACGCCACCTTACTACATAGTTAGCAAGATACTTAGCTACATCCATGAAAAATAGCAACAGAAAATGGCAACAAATGTGGAAAAGGTCACCACAGCTGTAAACATTTTCGTAAGTTGATTTACTCACTTAAATCAATACATTAATTTGATCAAATTGTCCCAAGTGCAGCTTCCTTGTCAACTGAAAATGATGTAGATGTGATATATAGGTCACTTAAATAAATGAAGTGAAACAATATGCAGATTCAGTCCAATTATCAGGCTACAATTTTGTAGGCTTGTAAATGGTCAACCATAAAGTTATACTAGTGAAACTCCTGCAATGTAATTCTGTGAATCCTACCCGAGGCTGTACAGAGGCTGGGGTTGACCAGGCGTCCCTGCTGGTCAATGCAGGCCACAGCTCTATAGCGCAGACCATGGCCACACTCCTTTACTTCCCGGTGGCTCATCCAGCCCTGCAGGGGCCCCGGAGCTGAAGGATCAGGGAGGATGCAAGCAGACCAGTTCCCACAGGGCTGGGACAAAAACTCATCACAGAGACAAGTCTCAGTCTCCTCCAGTCGGTACAACTCCTCTTTCAGGCAATGCTCCTTCTTTTTACTGCGGCCTGAGTAGAAGATGCACAAAACAATGGAAAGTTACTGTGCACTGGGTGGTAAACACTGTATGGATAGGGCTTGAAGCTCATTCGCTTTAAGAAAACACAGCATGTGGAACATAATATAAAAAAAAGTCTTGTTTTTTATTTAAATAAAAATTGTACATGACAATTGTGACATTTGAAGTACCAAATGCAACACAACCTCATTAAATGGAGAAAAGAGACTTGGAGTTTACATCATTGCCTTCTCACACATGGTTCAAATATAAACAAAAAAAGGTTGCCCCAAAACAACAAAGACAACAACTAAATGAGAACAAATACTGATTTCTCCCTTGAATTTAGTATAATACAATCACTCCTATCATAGCAACATAGTATACTGTAATGCCAGTGAGGCAACAATGGCAGCCGTAACCAGGTCATGACTAAACTTTACCCATGTATTTCATGTGATTTTAGTGCTCAGAAAAACAAAACAAAAAAACATAAAATTTTTGATTTTTGATTCTAATCAGGCCATTGAACATAATGTGTTTACCACTTTTTTCAAAATTTCTGGTCTGTTGCCACAATAATGGGGTTGGATTAATTCACTCACTGGCTTGTCTTACTCTTCCCTATATTTTGATATTATTGCCTATGGAGGGAACTAACATAACAAATTAACAATCAGTCCAATTTTCTCCATGACTAGTGGCAAGGAAGCCCTTTTCCATGAAATGCATATTCAGAAAGCACTCTAAATGACCCCAGGGAATGATTAGTGTAGTTGAAAGTATATTAAACTTTAAATTTTTCTTGATGTTGAAGCCCCCTAAGGGGCAACGATACACTCTGAAGGTTAGACCTGTTAGACCTGGGAAATTGTTTTTTCCACATAATATAGAAACAACATTCTGTAGAATGCACCAATAGAATTATTGTTTTATTCAGCTGAAACACAGTTTCTATATTTCTAACTTGTTGTATGTCATTTGTATGCAAATGCACTATATTTAAGCATAGCACGTACAGCACAGATATTGTGTGTTACCATGAAGACCAGAAAGATGCAGCTGTGTCTTCTCCCACTGAGGATGAAACACAGAAAGACACGTTCTTTCCCTTAAAAATCCTTCGCCCTTTTTTCTCCTGATGCACATTTATTCTCTCTCTTCCTTTTTCATCCATGACTTCTCACCAACACACAGTGGTTGCTGTTTATTATTAATGATCAACAGTGCACAGACAGCTTTTGATTCAAGGGGTTGACAATACTGGAGAAATAACAGACAATAGCGAGCTGCAGAGATGTCCACACACTGTTTTATATCATTAGTGCTCAGCACAGAAGTTATTTTGCAATGAAGTGCTGTTTTCTTTTTTGTTTTTTTCCGTGTACCAATTTCCCTCAGTCTGCCTCACCCATTTTATATCACTTAATAATTTTATATATTTCTCATTACTCTCCCTTACAACCCACAAAACCCAACATGCCTTGTGGGTTGCTATTGTGATCTACTGAGGCTTCTTTTGATGGAGAATTTTGTGTCTAAATGTTTCTGTGACAACAACTGTGATTATAGCTAAACTAGAAACATCATGTAACTAACATTTATTAATACATATTAGAAAATGGATGGAGAGAAGCGCCATGGACTGACAGCAACGGTTTCAGCAGGTAATCTTTCCTTTAAATTCTAATATACACCTTCATTTTTCTTTTATTCCAAGCTTAAGACCTTCATTATGATTATTAGAGCTAACGTCTCCATACAATTCTCTACAGGCTTCAAATAATTAGTCCTGTCCATTA
Organism: Nannoperca australis; assembly: GCA_036023655.1. Classification (NCBI taxonomy): domain Eukaryota; kingdom Metazoa; phylum Chordata; class Actinopteri; order Centrarchiformes; family Percichthyidae; genus Nannoperca; species Nannoperca australis. The sequence continues at coordinate 17,421 of JAVQJD010066483.1, read as the reverse complement.
TATCTGATGAGTATTAATAGATGAGCATGAGCAGGAAAGTAACATAGCAGCTGAAAGGCATGTGTTCCTCTCAGACACTGTCACTTTTAATATCTGGACAAGTAACAGATACAACCTGTCAAGCTGTCCAACCGCTCAAAGATCTTTCTCATGATTGATTATCTGCTTCGCATCATTGAATACTATTATATAAGAGAGCTATGTTGCTCTGTTCTTGCAGCAATCCTGCTGGCATTGAAATATTTGATTCGCTATAGTATATTGTAAAATAAAATGAAAGAGTCAACATTGTCAACGCCTCTTCATGTACATGTCAACGCTAATCAAATAATGCATTTGATGAAAGCACCAACCCCTGTGCAGGATTTGCATTCAGTTCATAGCACGTAAGAGACAGAGAGAGAGAGCGAGAAAAAGAGAGATAGAAAAAACAAGCTAATGCAACTGGCTGGACTGGAGTTTGGCAGATAAAATCTTTTGACATATCTTCATATTTCAGTTTTACAATTCTGTGTACAAATTCTGTTTCTGCCCAGTGTTTTGTTGAGTGGGTGGAGTTGTGTTTGAAACAGTATTCAGATGAAATGCTTTTTGTTTCTCTTTTCAATGTGTTTAAAAAAATAACTAAACCATGACAACATGAGCAGTGAAGGAAAAGAAAGCCAAACCCAAGGATGAATAATAATAATTTTGGTGAACCATCATCAGGGTCAAATTTTCTAATTTGTCCAATACTTTTTGTGTATGTCCAAATACCTACATTCCCATCAGCTTTAGTTGTACTTTGTGTTTAGTGCTAATTAGCAAATGTTACCATGCTAACATGCTAAACATTATCTCTGCTAAATGTCAGCCTGTTAGCATTGCCATTGTGAGCATGTTAGCATTTAGCTCAAACACAGATTTTGCCTAAATACAGTCACATTTGAATAAAATACCACATTCAGCCAGATAACAAACAGAAAACAATAACATACATAGTACTTGCTTTAAAAGGAAACAAATAAGACATTATGTGTATATAAAGAACACCTGGTATCATATTTCTTTATGTTCATACAGTATTGCTTTCAAAGTGGTCATTTCCTTGTTGTTAATTTAAAATGAATCCTGCTAGTCCCAAATAAACAAAGCCAGTCAACAATTCGTACAACATGCCCAAGTGTCGCTTTAATGAATTGCAATCCCCCAAGAATAAGAAAATGACTATGTAATTGTCATAGGTACAGTGAACACCTTGTTTCTGTTTTATAAAATAAAAGTGCTAACAGAATTCCTTGACGTGAGCCAGATGGAGAGAGAGTAGGACACACACATCTAACACACACACACACAAACACACAGCCTTGTGAAAGAGTTTCACTGTCGTTTTGCTAATTCTGCTTTACTTGTGCACCCCAATTTGTTTTATGGATCCTGGGTGTCCTCGGCCTCCTGTGTGCCCAATGAGCAGCCCATCTGTTTCTGAAGTGGGTCTGATTGCAAACATTCCTCACAGAGTGTGATCTCACTGCCATCACACTGCAATTCACCACCAATCTGTTCAATCTACGCCATTGCTAGTGGTTGATTGAGGAGTGCCAGTGCAACATCACTTCACTTTGACAACTACATTACTGGCAACAGCACCACATAGGCCAACATACACCACAAACAACCTGCAATTAGGTCTGCAATTCTCCACTTGTTTTAACAATATGCATTTTAATGAAACATCATTTTCAATATGAGATATGGCATTTGTTGAGCTGATTAGCAGCCATAACACTGTGCAGCCTTCTTTGTCTCTGTAACATTGCCAGAAGTGTGCTGAAAAGCATCTGCAAATGTGGAGTGAGTGAAGGAGCTTTAGTTTATTGTGGAATGGCAGCGCCACGGATGAATTAGCTTGACAAAGATGTCAATAGATAGACAATAGATGACTGATCTCTTCTTCAGTGAAATGTCAACATGAACCTTTCCTCCACTTGTACCACACACTGGTCTGTCATTGGTCTGATAAAAAACACAATGGCTGCTCTAGAAAGAATAGTGATGCATGTTTCATTTTTCATCTGCAATGCAATCTTTGCTTTAATAGTTGGTAATTGCAAGACACCTTATTACTGCTGAATGAGCTGAATTGACTCATGAGAGATGTTTTCTGACTGTCACTAGCCAACTGGACCAAGTAACTTTCAGTGCAGTAATGCTGTCTTCAAAGACAACCCTGTTCCAACAATGACAAAAGAGCATGCAAAGGTAGTTACATAACAAAACATTCAAGTAATATAATGTGTGCTAATATTGCTAACACAGTGCATAGCAGCACAACTGCAGCATAACTGCAGCATAACTGATATTTGCCTTTACATTTCTACATCTGTTTTCCAATTCAGCAAATTACAACTTCTATAGCTTGCAATACAAGCCATGTCATAAAATAACAAGTATTTCTATTATTTTGTATTCTACCTCTCCTGTAATATAATATCTGACAGTAAAATCCATGTACTGTGAGATGGGTGCATAATAAATCCCACAGAAAGCTTCTCATTACACTCCACCCTAGTGTTATACATTCACTTGGTGAGTGAAGTTATTTTTTTCCCACCTTTCTTGGAAGTTTGAGTGGACCAATTACTCAATCAGTCTTCATTTATATGGCACAATTAATAAAATGCAATAAAACATGAATAAATACAAAGATAAAACCATAAAATCACAAACACTCAGTTCCCTATAACAAATTAACCATTACAACTACAGCATTTCTATAAAAGGCCAAGCTTAAATGTTATGCATGGGGTACTTAAAGGCTTAATCTGACAAAGAAGAGAGTCAGAGCAATTTTGAATGGCTGAGTAACAAAGTTTTATAGTGTAGCTAAACCATTTATCTGCAGTTAAGCTCTTACAGATACACACACAAACTCTGCTCTCTGATCAGTGGCAGAAATAATTCACAGAACTTAACGTTTGAATACCAATACAACACGCTGCTTGAGAGAGAAATTAGCTCCAACTCAATACTTTCCAATAAAGCAATGAGGAAAACATTTATCCGCGTGCCGTTTTCTGAACATTTTTCCCGCCCAACTCTTCCTTTATTCTGAGTCTAGTCAGTCTATAAAGGTGGTGATTGCCACTGTGACTGAGAAGCCTGCACATTCAGCGTGCACATCACTTACTATATGGGAGTCACAAGTTCTGATTTAAGTGGTTATTGGGCACCTCTGACCATTATATCACACGGCTAATACTAATCCATTCTCTTAACTGCCTATACTGCACAGGGTGGAGGAGTACCCAATGTATCTGTTACGAGAATGACTGGCAACCAGCTCTCTTTTAGTGTCTAGGGTAGGGTCACTTAAGGGTAACATAAAGTGTGTGCATGTGTATGAAAGAAAATGGCAATGGTTAACGAACAAAAATAGAATGCTGGCTGGCTGGCAGTGGGTAGTTTGGGGCTTACCTCAAGTTGGCATCAGTGGCTAGCTCAGCACAGGCCCCCCAAGCGGCCAGCCCAAATGGTGTTCATCAAAGCCACTTCTGTTGTTGTGGTTTGTACAAACAGCAAACAAATCTGAGGGTATTCGGCTTAGCAGTTCTCAGCAAATGACAAGTAGGCAAATGGGTGTAAGCTCGCTCTCATTTTAACAGCAGCTCAAAGTTGGCTCTCCAATGCTTCTCCGCATAAGCACTAAATACACCTGAGTCTCTGAGTTAATTGCTAAGCACTTAATCCACTACCATCCAGCCAAAAAAAAAAAAGGAAAGTGACAATGTGAGGTAAACCCAGGCACAGATTGGGCAAGGGGTGTAGAGGTGTACAGGTGCTGTGTATTCTGGACAGGTCTATCAGTAGACACATAAACATAAACAGACAAATATATTCACACCTATGGGCAAAGTAGAATCATCAGTTCACCTATCTGCATGTCTTTAGACTGTGGGATGGATTCGGAGCACCTGGAGGAAACCCGCATGGAATAAACATGTAAATCCCTCACAGAAAGGCCACAGCCGCCATGTGGATCCAGAACATTCTTGTATTAAAGTGACAGTGCTAACTACCCATGCTCTCCTAATATGACTAGAATGTCACATAAACAGCATGCTCTCATTCAACCAAGCAGCCAATTTGCAGTCTCAAAGTTCAAGTGGCTCATACAGTATTTTGGACAACAGTAACAAAACCAGCCAAACACAGGCAATATACAAACTCTACTCAAAGCTTAACAATCACAGGGCTTCTGAGTGAGACATTTAAAGTCAGAGGTGCAACATCAAACCTGTATAGGACAAATCCAATGATTTGCATGTGTGTGTGAAGGAGAAGGGGCAGGTTGAGGTGTCAGCTGACAAAAAAGGTAAACAGTAAAACATTGCTGAGGTGTGGCTGCTCATGTTATGTCTTTCTCTTTTCAGGCCCTCAATTAGTTTTTTCTTTGATAACACACCATTGTTATTGGTAATAAGTGGCATGATACGAGGGAGGATGCTAAATTATGACAACACAAAAATATGATATATACAAAACTCTGGGAACGCCTGTCATAATTTGCTTTATGCAAACGAGATAATTACATTCCTTGTGTTGTGTACTTTGTCTAGCACAAACACCTTGCCAATTTCCAACCTTATTTCCATGCATTAGTAATAGAGCTATTGTGTTACAGTGCTTGCCAATTTTCTCTGTATGAGTGGAGTTGTAGCAGCCTTTAATTCTGCCAATCCACATGCTGACTTAAATTGATGGAATTTCTTCCCCCACTACACTTCTAGGAAATCTAAGAGACATACACTACAACTAAACAGCATTTTGTAAAACTGCTTTTTGGCCTTTCAGTTTAGATACAGAATATACAGTAATATGGCTCAAGGAGGCTTCCCAACATGGCTGTATTATCTAAACAGAGGACTTGTAAGCTTCCAACTTCCTTAACTACTTACTAGAGCTGAGGACCCACAGTGGGCATACTTTACTTCAAGTTACCTGGCAGAGAAATTTAAGCAAGTGTTGAAGTTGCCATAAAAGAGTTGAAATATTTACCTATTATAACCATTGTTACCCTCACACACTGCTCTCAAGTAAAACCCACCACTGAGCTTAGGCCGATTCCATGTGTTGGATTCTAAGAGCATTATAGAAGGAGACAGGGTGTGTTTACTACAACCCCTCCGGCATGGGATCAAATATTCATGAAGACAAATAGTATCCAGCCTGGTTTGCAACCACTGTGTGTAATTCAGATTTTGCCATCTGCACTGAAATAACGGATTACAAGCTGTGAGACACCTAATTTAGACCTCACATAACACTAAAGGGACAGTAGGAAGTTACAGTAACAGAACCAGAACGGGAAAAGAGGTCGGACTGGATTGCAGTATGTATGTCAGATTGCAGGGGCTCTTTGGTGCATGAGGAATACACTGCAGAGACAATAACCCCGAAGACCAAGGAATGCATTTGAGTTATTTACTTATAAGGTGACAACTTTATTTGTCCATACTACAAGGTTATAGTAGAGCATTGACATTGGCTGATGGAGATAAACAGCAACCAATATGTAGCTTTAAGCACTTTTAACTAGTAGTAAAGAGTACTTCTTTATAGAGATTGAGATTTTCCAATCAATGTGGTAAGCCTTGACCTATGGATCCAATCATTCCACAGGTAAAGATGAAACGGTTGGCTTGAGTCATACCTGCGTCTCACACTGTGAATAAAAGTCGAGGTTTTACCTGTGAGTGAGCGCTTGCGAGTGCGGGAGCTGCCACATCCAGAGCATTCAGAGAACTTGGACCACGCAGTTAGAGTGCAGTCATCCTTGCAAGCCACCCGACACTGTCTGATCTGAGGGGGCAAAGGGCCGGCCCATCGCAGGCACTCTGTCATGTTGGCCGACTCACTGCTCTCCTCAACACAACTGACTCCTGCAAACACAGGGGGAAGCAAGAATGTCACGCCAATTATACAGACAGTGCACACACAACAGATCACATCTCACCAAGTTAATGTTCAGCCATTGGTTTTGTTGTAAATCTCCCTAAATATTTTTTCATTGTCATTTGTGCTACACCTGATTAGGTCATATTCATATGCACAGTTTGTTTAAATAGGAAAAGGGAGGGAAATATGGGGCTAATAATCTTTTTTTTATGGTTTGTTTGAATGGTCTCAGAAAGAAATGCGAGCTACAGAAGACTCATTGCGTAAGTCATAGCCATAAAGAATATCCCTGTGCGGCCTTCATGTTAAGGTCTAGTGAAATTCTAATTCAACCTTCAAGCGCCACACCTTTATCAGACTTTTTCAGATAACTATGATTTATTGAATAAAAACAAGGCATTCAAAATAACAGATTAAATTGAAATCTAAATGCTTTTGACAGAATGATGAATACACTATTGAATCAGAGTATCGGTATCAGTAAGAGGAATGAGGACATCACAACATAATACTGTAGCTGCAATATGTGCCTTTGTGTGCTAAGAAGAATTACTTGCCAGATGGATGATTTTTGTTACTAATCACCAGCACTTAATTAAGTGGAAACAGGCTTTCAATCCAATGTGGCTGCTTTTGATAAACTTCAGAAAATACCCCAGAACACATTTTCTTTGCAATGTTTTCATATCTCTCACATCAAAATAAAAACTGTCAAAGACAGGATGCTCTTTGTCAGAAAAGAAAGAACTAGTTGTAGATGAGGAAAAAAAAGATACACTTTAATACAAATTGAGAACAGGAGGTAGGATCAATGAGAGGGGTACATCAGACCCTGTACATAATAACGCAAAAGCTCGTCTAAAAGCGTGAACATTTAGTATTCTATCTTTTAAAAACAATTGAACATGTAGTCCCCCAAAGAATGATACAGATGCCAGGGCTAATCTGTAGCAAGACACTTCCCTGCTTTACATTTTGTAGAAATCACACTGATTAAACATGCTTTCAGAGATGGAAATTTAGATATTTTGTGTCCCCAACTTTCATGTTGAGCCCTTTGGTGCATTAATTAGACCAAGCAGCACAATTTATTATATGCAGACACACAGCGCTAATGCATGATTTAGTTTTTGCCAAAATAAGACCAGCGTCTGAGACATTAAATGGTGGGGTCTATCTGACTGACAGTTGGATGGATTATTACAGAACAAAACATGTTCATAAATAAAACAGTGCATAAATAATCAAATATTTACATGTTCACACAAATGTCTTAAGAAAATACACATCATAAAGCAAAGATACTGTACCAGTGTCACCAGCAACCTCATTAGTATGCAAATATATGCAGCAATGAACTATTTAATCTAATCATCTATTCTGCAGAGGAAACTTGGTGTAAGAAGGACATTTACAGTAGTTAGTATTCTTAAGATATGGTTCTCACAAGACCACACACACAACATGCCACGTTTCTCACATTGCAGGCATCATAGTGGGAAGTCAAAAAGAAAAGATAAAGTAGCACAGACTGTATCATGTCTACTGGATGTGAATAGTGATAATAATGTTGTGAATCAAGTAGCACACTTAAATCAAACACTCCCCAGATAAATACATTTGAATTACAATAATCAGCAGAGCCACAAGGAGGGAAACGAATAATGTCCCTCATTTCCAAACTCATATTTCAGTCTTGGCATGGATGTTTGCGGGAATAATCATTCGGTGAGTGTAAGTGTGAGCGTAGCAGTGGCTCAGCCCTGGCCAAGAGGGAATTAACATGAATGATGAACCTCAAAAATATTGATAAACCTAGTCTGAGTTAATTACACAAATGAAATAAAAAAAGAAAACAAAGCACAAATGAGTAGGTGTGTGGATACTCAAGGGCAGAGTCTGCTGGCTAAGGAAAGGGGGGGGGGGGGGGGGAGCTTTGTCAGGTGACACTGATTAGACAGGAGCAGTTGATTGGACTGTGGCTTCCTTAAACAAGAAATATAAGCAGACAGACACTACACAGGCCGTTACAATGTTCAAATGCATTGTTCTCTCATGGACTCTGGGGTTTAAGTAAAGCAAGGACATTCCTCCTCCCCCAATGCCTCAACGTCTTTGAGGATTCACTGATATACAAACATGCCTTTAATCAATTTTATTGATTTCTATTTGACTTTTAAATTTTGCCCTCTGACAGAAGCTGTTGGGTTTCTACATGTCTGCTGAGAATGTGTGGGGTGTTCATTTACATACAAGGCCTCTACAAAGGCACCGCAAGGGAGATGATAGCTATTATTGAAGTACCTTTATGTAACATTCACAATCCCAGTTATAAAACAATACATTTCATTCTTTTAATGGATTGTTTGGTTAAAGAGTACTATGATGAACCTTCAAAGGTGAACCTTTTACTTTTAACAAACCTGTTTGAAAAACAACTAATTATCAGCAGCTGCTACAGTATTAGACCAATTAGCACAGCTGTGGGAATAATTACGTCCCTGTTGACATTTAGTTCTGTCCATTTACCTTGCATGTTCTCTCTTACCCAACCTACTCCACCAGTGGCAACCCCCTTTCTGTCATCCCCAGTGTCTTTTATTAGCAGAGCCCAGCCCTCCAAGTACTGGCATTTTGCTTTTGAACTGGGAGTTATCCATTTTTAACACAATTATTACAGCTGCTAGTTGCCCAAAGCCCATTTGTGTGGCCTTTCACATCATCTCCTCTCACAAATGTTAACAATTTTTGTCACGGTATCTCCGGCACTGACAGGGATCATCTTAATTCTACAGTTACTGAGAATGGTGAATATATTTGAGGGCCAGTTGAAAGGACAAGCTTTGAAGCAAGCATTGGGGCTTGTCACACTCTAGATATTTTAAATATTTTCTTTGGTTATGTTGTAGAAAAAAATTGAATGTTGTTAAAAATAATCATGTTTAATCAAGTTTCCTTTCAATTGATTTCAACCAAAACATGTTTTCTATCATTACTTTTAGGCCTTATGTTAATTTAGTCATACTGCTTGCATAGTGTTCTTCTATGTGATGCCTTGTAAGGAGTGATGTGGATTGGATTCATTATGGCCATTAAGTCACATTTTTCCTGCAGCAAAAGATCATCAGCATGACTCATTTGCTATTGAATAATTTCTCAAAACAGTTCCAGGGAGGGATATAGCACATCCAGCTGGTTATGAGCCACAAGTTGGCTGAAAATAGACAGTGTGTTGTAGCTGGTATAAATTCCATTAGCTCATTGCTCACTCCAAGTTATTAGCTACAACTTCATACAGGCTTTTCAGAGTTGCCTGTTCTATTTAGTGAAAGATTTTCTTTTGGCAAGGTTAGGATTCATCTTCTCAAATCTTGTCTGGTGTGGTAACACCTCTTATCCGTGAACCCCGCATGTCAGGTCAGTGTATGTACCACAACCCTCACCTCATTTTACACTTGGTCAGACATTAGCATTCATTCATGCAGCCTTGCATCCGACATGGGGCCAGACACACACTGAGATGGGAGGAAGCACTTACTCAAGCCAAGGGCATATTGGCTTTGTAAACCACAGACCCAATCGCATGCTTGTGTCTGAAACATGGCCCTGATTCTAACCTTAAAGTACATGCCTGAGCCAATGTATCCAGCAATCTCACTGGTCCTGGCTGGGCTGAAAATCCCTGGTTGCTATTTGAACTGTTCTGTAACTGCTACTTGAATGTTTCATCACCACTAGCCATCTACTAGTTTTATGGGGCTGTACAGTATTTCTTCTTAAACTTCCAATTTTTAGCCAGCGTTCCTATAATTCTCCCAGGGAAGCTAACCTGGCAACCAAAATGATGCAATACAGTACCCATGATACTAAGTTTATGGTCTGAGGCATTAACATCTACCACCACCACACGTAGATGCAAATCCCAAATTCCTAAGCAAATGTGGGAAATGCTGTCTTTCAGAGATACTTTGTTGCAGTATGAATTCAGGCAAAGTCAATGGAAACATGTGAATAAGGAGCAGAAGCAGATGTGCACTAAGCGGCACAAACAAAGGTAAAGGTGAACTGATAATGTTAAAAACTGTTATCCCAAGTTGTATTACTCTTTGAATGTACGGAGGCAGGAGCAGAAAAGAGAGGGTCTCAAGAAAAACTTGGGAAACTAAGTTTCTAGTGACTTCTGAAATCAACGTTCCTCAGCTATGACACACAGAGTCACAGCAAATGTCTTAGCAGTCAGAAAGGAAACATTTCCATTGGCTGTTTGTGGCCAGAAGACAGACAGACATAATTACACCCCATAAAACAGCACAGTGCTAATAGGTAGGACTACGGTTTTATCATGTTTTACCATGCAGCACTGTGTGCTGAGAGTCAACAGAGTGAACATATTGTTGATAGGATAAGGATAATGAGGATACTTACCTCTTTTTATTCCTAAATGTTTTCCTAATATTTGTATGTGTTAAATTAATTAATTAAATAATTAGTAAATGTTTAATTCACAAAACAATCACAGGGCTGACACATACAGTAGACACAGGCAACCATCCAAGCTCAGACTCACATTAGACTCACTTAAATATTGTTTTTTTAATGAAAGTACAGCAGGTCTGTAATAACAACCAGGAGAAGCTTCCCCTACATGAGATGTAAATGCACTGATGGAAAATATACATGACATTTATTCACATACAGCTTTAAAAATATTTAATATAACGTGTGCAAGTTTATCCCTTTATCGGGCAAGTGACTACTTTTGGTAATTTCCGCACATGTTAGATATCACGCCCTACAGGAAAATAAAAAAAATTTGAAAAATGTTACAAAAGAAATAAAGTATTGTTAAGCTCTCCAATAACAGCCTACGGTTGATTTTTTGAATTTCAAAGTATTTCAATAAGTATTGAATGAGAATGAGTATTTCAATGAGTGCCCTATAAAGGGTTATAGACTTAGATATTCGGTCACCACAGTATACTGCTGATGACAAATGCAGAGGAGAAGGTGAGAGCCGACCTATATTTTGCAGGATGGATGTCTGACATGATGATGCTGCACAACATGCTTGTTTATATTCAGTTTCTCAATGAAGAGAAATATTACATCCTGAATACATCCTGTATTCACAAGATGTAAATACAACAACTTCAGGGACTGGCTGGGAGTGTATGGAAAGTAACACGATGTAACTGAAATGTATGTAAAGGATGTAAAGTGTTCCAAAGGGAAAATAAGAAATGTATAATTTGACTCAAATTAATGTTGAAATCATCGTGACTTAAATGGAGTACTTACTTAATTAGAAGAGTAATTACATGATCACATCAAAAGGAAGTAAAGTAACATCTTATCCATAATATCATGAGGAGTAATAATATCTAAATCAAATTGTATAATACTTGTGCCGTGTGTGTGAGTGGATGATAGTATATAGTGAGCATTTTCAGGGCAATCCAGCATCTGTAAAGGTCCTTGAATAACATTATGAACAAACCCATGCTATAACTTGCTATCATTAAATCTTCGATTTACCCTTATTCAGTGTCTCTATGCCCTTAATGTGGCCTTATTCCCAATAATTGTGTCCTAATTATGGCACTATTTGACATTGCTTCAACCATCCACTGAGTATAAGAAAACCCTGGATGAAGTCTTTGTAATCATTGTTTATAATCTGTATTACTACCGACTGCAAATTCTGAACTCATACTTCAGTTTTTGAAATGTCACAGGTATTTAACTTATTCATTTTCTAATCATATTCAAATAGGAGGCTCTAAAGGTCAATGAGGCTTGCACTTAACCTGGGAACACTACAGACACTTTCCCCATGCTTTTCCCCACCAAAAAGTCATAGAAATTCACTTGAGAAATGTCACTTATAATTACACCGCCAAATAAAAGTGAGCAACGGTGAGAGCAGAAAATGCTAGAAAGTTCTCAAAGTAGAACAGAAAGCCACCAAAAACTTCACTTGAATCACATCAGTAAATTAGATAGAACAGCCACTTTCTGGGATTTATTGGGGCATTTTCTTGCCTCTAAACGAGTCTGAAATGATCCAATTAACACTCTGGCTTTTTAACGATTTGGGCCAGTGGCAGTTGTTTTCACAACTCCACTCAGAGAAACACATTTCTTCACAAAGACAGTACACAGAAATCTGCACAGTCTAGAAAACACACTACACAGCACATTCACACTCTCACAGAGCACAATCAATTAGTGGTGGTAATCACAGGGACACAATAGTTAAGTACTGCCAACAGATTATATCATGATACAAGTAATTCTCCGATATACTGCAGACTATCATCAACAACACATCATAATAAACTGTATTATTATCACCTAGAAAATGTTTTTAAAAAACTCTGGAATAAATGCACACAAATTTGTGCCAATTTAGAAATGCACATTCAGTGCTCCTTATGAGATAAAATACTGAAAGATTTTACAGTGGGTGCATTCTTTTGAGGAAAGTAAAACATTTGTTAGAAAATGTGAATTAATATATTTATCCATTCAGGGGAACCAAGGTTGACAATGTTTAATTCTATGGATTAGGAATCATTTTACAGATTTGCTATTTATGGTGTTAAATTATTGATACATGGTGTTCTGTCAGTGTTCATTTTCATTGTTCATTTAATAAACTGACTATAAATCACAGAACTCTCAATCATGATGCACATATTCATCACGGCATCAAAAAAACTCTATAGGAAGGGCACTGTTGTGGGAGCCAGACAAGTTTTTAAACCATTTTTTTACGGTGTGTGAGTCACACACTGTATATGTATGTGCACTGCATGTAACAAGGCTGATCGTTCTTTCAACCTGCTGCTAAGGTGCTTGTGGCCATCTGACTAGCTGCATCCATTAATAAGAAAGTTGTGATGAGATCATCAAGAAAACAGACGACGAGGTTCATAACATTACATCCTCTGGACAAATTGCCTCTTTTATATATCCATCACTCAAGGAGCAGTTCTGAACGGGCTATTAGGTCTCACAAAATAAAGATAGTAAATGGATGAAAGAGCAACACTTAAAATTGTGATATAGATTGAGATTCAGCAGCAGCTGATAGGTGTAGAGAATATAATGATGGGCAAGGAAGAAAATTAAACACTTGCCTCTTGTTTCTAAACCATTTCCACAGGCTTCTCCTGGTCCAGATAATCCACGTCGAACAGAATCTGGAACCAGAGTACAGCTGTGCCACTTGTGTGTCCTCCACCTACATGGTAATACAAAGACAGAATGACCATGCTGCATGTCTAACCTAATTGGTATATGGTGAGAACAATGCTGGAAACACAAAGTGTTTGCTTGAATGTATTTTCATTGTCACTGTTACTACTATATTGGTGTACATGCTTTTCATACATGGAGTACAATAGTTGGTATAAAAGGTCAGGAATTCATTGAACACACTAAACACTAAGTGACTGTCTCAAATGAGTGTACAGTATACTGTCTAATGGTATTTACATTAATACGTATACTTGTAATATTCTGAATTATGTGGAAGGTGGGTGAAAGGCAGGTAGAGACTGAGACCCTATTGTTTTCTGTTTTTGTTTGTTTTACTTGGTATTTGTTTGCGTTTCATCCATTTTCAAAATTATAGGCGGTAAATTACAAACGTTGCACTTCTTATTGGGCTCAATTGTATTATGATTTAGATTCTGTTCCTGTTAAACACTGTAACATCTACCCTCTTTATCTGATTTATGCAACATTTATATTCTTATTTGTTAATGCTATTGGTTTTCAAGAGCAAGAGTCTAACTGTTTTTTGCAATTTGCAAAATCTGATTCTAATTCAAACCATTTTTGAGGCTTTTTAGTTTATCACCACTAATCAATGTCAACAATCTTTAAAGGAAATAGCAACTTCAGCATATCCAATTTTTTTACGAAGGTAGCACCTATGCATACCTATCTAAAGGTGTCACATGCTGTATCAAATATGACAGGTAATTTCTTTAACTAAAACCTCACCCTAAAACTATACTAAAAAGCTTTGTCTGAACTACAGTAAACAGCCAAAACCACCATGTACTTGTTTAGAATTTGCTTTTTTATTGATTAATATGCTACATACATATTCACTGTTACTTTAACCATTGGCTTTGTTCCATTCTAACAAGACAGGTTGCTTGTGAATACAGTTTCATCTAATTGTGCTATTTTTCCTACTGCTGTCATGATCCCTGATCTTCATTTTCTGTTTTCTGTTTTATTTTGGTAAATCCGGTCTGTCTCCCTGTGTTCCTGTCTTTGTCTGGTTTCCCTCCTTTTTGATTTCTGTCACCTGGGCCTTGGACGCACCTGTTTCTGTTTTCCTCGTTTGCGTCTTGTCTATTTAGTCTGGTGTTTTCCTTGGTTCTGTCTCTGTTCATTGCATCTGATTTCTGCGTTAGAGTTCCTGCACCTGATGTCCCGCGTTCCCTGTCCTGCATTCCATTTGAATTTCTTTTGAGTCCCAAGTACGTGAGTTTAAATAAAGTATTTTCGACTGTTCCTCCTCGGCCTACATCTGCTCTCTGGGTCCCCGTTTCTCCCCCAGTCTGACAACTGCAATACAATGTGTCTAATTGAGCACAAACATGCAGCCGTGTTTAACAATAGTAACATCAGATTGTGTGCAATATGAGAGCACATGCCAAATGCCATGATATCTGATATTAACACCATTATATACATGCTTTCAACTTAAGTGTTTCACAACATTAATGCACCTTTATGTAGCATTTACACGTTCTTCTCACCCCTGTGCTATTATACAACTGATAAATGAAGATCACTTTTCCCTGGATAAGAAAGGAAAATTTTTACTCATAAATATGTCTTTACCTATACACCGGACATGCAGGAAGTGATTCACATTCTCTCTCTTCATACAGTGTGTCAGGACACTCTTGACCTCCATTAGCAGATCTCTGAATGATGATCCTGTATCGAGACTGTGTGGCAGCAGTCCCATTTTCTGTTGAACATGAAACACAATCTTCACAAAAAGGCTCAGTTCAGTGGCAGATTAGTTGCACAGTTGAATTTAAATGAATGTTTTCTAGCAGGAAGAAAAAGTAAAATGATACTTAGACAAATGGCTGACATATAATGCCTGGCACACCAAATAAATGACACAATATCACCAGTGCAGTGTAATGTCACGAAAAGATGGTTAAAAAACAAGTGGTTTCAGAGTTGATCTGAGCCTAATTATCTTGTCCTTGTGGCTGTGATTTCCTCCACTTCACTGCAGTCTGTTTTTCGGACACACTGTAATGGTTTAATTTGGCTCACGCTCCAAGGCTCATTACACAACACTAATTAGTGAACATTGAAAATGCTGCAATTAGGAAAGTGATTACATCATCAGCGGACCCAATGGAGTACAGCATATTTACAGAGGCTGTTCAATTCTTTTAAAAACAATTACATACTTTTTGATTTCAAAGATTCTTTCAGTTCTTACCTATTAAATATCAATTTTCCTCTTGATGTGCCAGCTTAATGTAATGGACAGTTAACACTGTCATTTACTTAAATGTAATCACTGGATACACTAGAGACATCAAGGGAGAGCACATTTGTATGGAAGCATTTTACATTTCAAGTGGTTAAACTATAACATAAGTGCCTCATACCTTGTGACACTTTCCTCATACTATGTTTGATACCATAACTGTACAACATTTATTAATTACACATTTATTTTGAAATCTTTGATTATGTTCTCAATTTATTGATCAGTTGATCTACAAAACATTAGAAAAAAGTGTCTTCCCCAAAAGGCAAGTTGACATTAAAATAGCTTATTTTGTCTCACCAACTAAAACCTAAATATATTCAGTTTAATGTAATAGAAAACAAATAAAATCAGCAGAAAATTCACATTTGAGAAATTGGAACTTGTAAATGTTTCACTTCTGCATTTGAAAAATTACTTAAACAATGAATCACTTATCACAAAGTGTTGGCCACTTTTTGTTGATTGACTAATCAATTAACAGACCAATAATTCCAGTTCTAAAAATGTTTTCCAGTGAGTTAAAGGGCAAACCCTACCTAAACTCAAGTAGCAGAAATTTAGTAAAAGTAAAAGGATTAAAATATATACTTATTTTTTCCTCAAAATGTAATGTTTTAGATTTTGATTAACTCTATTCCACTATATCTAATTTACCATTGCAAAAATGTTGCTATTTTACAAAACCTCTTGCCACTAGTTAGTAATAGTTATAATAATACTGAATCAGGATATCTGACTAATTTTCAAAAAAATGTGGAACGGTTAGACAGGCATTGCTAAATTGAGTTCATAGAAATTTATGAGAAAAGCTACCTGGCATACAGGTGGATGGGCAGGCTGTCCATTCACTGAAGGGTGTCACAATGCAGTCTTTCTTGCAGGGAAGCAAACAGGGTCGAACGGTTTCTGGACGAGCAGAATCTGAACACCTAAACAGACATAAAGTGGTCTTAAATTTTCTTCATCTCCCAGGCGATGAATGATAAACGTCCTGAGTCTTGCTGGTAACAGGACAGTGCAGTGAAACAACTGCCCTGTCCTTGACATCACACTTCACCCCATAGAAAACATGATTGATTACATATCCTCCTGCTTGCACGTCTCAGGCAAAAGGTGGACAAATATAAAAATTTACAGTTTTCTCACACATTCAGATGCTTCCCAGGGTACAAATATTGCTCTGTGAAAACAAAAATCCTCCCGCTGTTCAAGCACACAAAGTGACTGTATTTTATAGGTCATAATACATTGACAGTTTTAAAACCCAATTATCTCAAAGCTGCACTAATAAAAAATGTTTTATATTAACAAGGGATCAAATACACTGTGTAATGTTAAAGGGGAGGCTTGTGGTGTTTAACCCACAGAGAAATAGCACCCAGCTCTACACTTCCTCTCAGCTCTAACTAGCCATTTAGTCTGTTTTGGATCATTGTTTTGGATTTCCATCCAAGGGAAGAATATAAAATGCTGAAGAGGCATATATTTTTCTCAGGAGTTCGTAGAGAGCGTTTAAAAAGACAATCAAATAAATAATAATCCAAATACAAATCTGCTGAGCCAATTATGTATGACATTGAGAGTAAGAGAATCAATTTTAGAAGCATTTTGATAAACAATGTCAGCATAGTCCAGTATCTGTAAAATAAGTACACCAATACTTAAATTAAAGTTAAATTATGTCTGCTTAAAACGTGAGTTCAGAATCACCCCATGAAACCAAATATGTAATTCTACCCACTTTCTGGAGGGATGTATCATCATAATACGCTAAAACTATGGAGATTATTTTGTTTCATTATTAAACAGTCTGGTTTGTGAGAGAATCTTTCCACACTTTTGCTTTCAAACTCTAAACTTTTGCTTTCAAACTCTAAACTTTTGCTTTCAAACCCTAAAATTTTGCTTGCAAATCTAAAAGTTTTGCTTGCAAA